>CAVNYN010205924.1:0-21133 GCA_963692815.1 Nyctanthes arbor-tristis | reverse complement strand
GAAATTTCATGAAACTTGATTCCCTTGACCGTACCATGACCCCGTGCATGTTCCAAGTGCATTTAGTGAGTTTAGAGGTGTGATCGGAGGAGTTGTGGACATCACATGACATGATACATTACACAACGTGACGTTAAGTCATGTTTAACAGCCCATATGCACAAATGACTTCTCCCCTATCTCAAACGCATTCATCTAAGTTGGGTTTAGAAAGGAAGCCATGTGAGTGCATCCAGGTAAAAGGTGGGCCCTGAAAACAGCACGAATCGACATAACTATACCTATGCCGCCATAGCACCACACTTATGGCATGAGCCCATTATGTCCTAAACGCCACACCGAAATTTTATGAAACTTGACACCCCTAACCTTACCGTGTCCGTATATGTGTTTCTAGAGTGTTTAATGACTTTGGATGCACGTACGAAGGAGTTGTGGGCATCATGTGACAATATATGTTACAAAACATGACGTTAAGTCATGTTTAACACCCTGTAGGTGCAAATGCCTACTCCCCTGACTCAAATGCGTTGAGCTAAGTTAGGTTCAGCAAGGAAGGCATGTGAGTGTATCTCGCAAAAGGTGGGCCCCAAAATTAGCATGGGTCACCATCACTGCACCTATGCAGCGATTGCGCCACAAGTCGTACCGTACCACAACCCCGTGCATGTTTCAAGTTTGTTTAATGAGTTTAGAGGTGTGGTCGGAGGAGCTGTGGATATCACGTGACATGATACATTACACAACATGACGTTAAGTGATGTTTAAGACCCTATGTATGCAAATGCCTCCTATCTTGACTCAAAAGCATTGAGCTAAGTGAGATATAGCAGGGAAGCCATGTGAATGCATCCCAATAAAATGTGGACCTAAAAATAGCACGAATCACCATAACTGCACCTATGCCACGATAGCGACACATTCGTGGTATGCGTCTGTTATGTCCTGAACCAAGGTGAAATTTTATAAAACTTGACACCCCTGACTGTACCATGTTCCCATGCGTGTTTCTAGAGTGTTTAATGACTTTGGATGCACCTACGAAGGAGTTGTGAGCATCAAGTGACAATATACGTTACACAATGTGACATTAAGTCATGTTTAACACCATATGGGTACAAATGTCTCCTCCCTTGACTCGAAAATGTTGAGCTAAGTTGGGTTTAGTAGGGAAGGCATGTGAATGCATCCAGGCAAAGGTGGGCCTTGAAATTAGCTCCGGTCACCATCATTGCATCTATGCCTCGATAGGGCCACATTCGCAATATGGTTCTGTGATGGGCTGATCTAGGCTGAAATCACTTAAAACTTGACACCCTCAATCGTACCGCAACCCATGTATGTTTCAAGTGCGTTTAGTGAGTTTAGAGGCGCGATCGGAGGAGTTGTGAAAGATAAGGGTATATTTGCACACTTAGTTAAGTGTTTTAATGAAGAACTTGAAATCAATTGAGTGGATTTCTACTCATAATTTTTTAGATTTCATCTTCGTAGGTTAAAAATCCCAAAGTGGAGGAAAAAAAGGCAAAAGAAGAGCAAAATGACCACTTTTATAAAGAAATTTGAAGTTTGAGGACTTGTTCGCACCCTTGCGAGGGTTCAAATATTAAATTTGAACTCATTTTGAAGCATGAGGACCATTTGGATATATTTTGAAGTTTGACTCATTGGAAAAGAATTGAGTGAAAAGGACCGAAGGTACAACAAAATGTGAATTTGGGGACCAAAATGAACATACTGAAAAAGGTCATGGTAGCCCACGTAATGCCTTTCACGGGCCACCCACGGCCTTCTGACTCACTGTTTCCTGCGGGTAGGCCGTGGAATGCATTCCGCAGCCGGTGCCTTTTTCTTGGACTCTCATTTTGGTCCCCAAATTTATTTTTTCTTACACATTTGGTCATTTTCACTCAATTCTATTACAGTGAGTCTAGAAACTTCGAAAGTCTTTCCAAATGGTACTTAAGCTTCAAAATAACTCCAAATTTAATATTTGAACTCTCGCAAGTGTGCAAACAAGTCCTCAAAATTTAAATTTCTTTGTGAGTTGAGTCCGTGTCAGCCTAAATTGAGTCCAATTAGCATACTGAGCAACCTTCAACACGTTGATCTATTATGGAAATCTCATTGCATGTGTCTTGGTCAAAAGAGCCCGTAGAAATCCATTCCAAAGCCCATCACTGTACACATGTTGCGATATGATGCACCATCACTGTATGCGACTAAAAGGGCCCCGATTTTCAACACAATGAAAAGCACTTGTAGCTCTATGATCCCAAAAATATAACTAGAAGATTTTATAAAATGATACAAAGTTTAAGCTATAAATTTCATAAACATACAGTAGCATAAAGGCACTGAAACTCTACGCTGCTGCCCATCACTGAACATGTGCCGTGATGATGTTAAGCATCACTGCACGGGTGACGTTATGGGATAAAACACACCTGCATGATTTATATTTTTTTCCCATACAACATGTGTATATAGTGTGGTTTACTCAAAAATAATCTAGAAATCTTGAGATAAAAATAGGGATGGCAGTATGAACCCGAAAACCCGAACCCGACGGGGACCCGCCCCATTTGGAAATGGGGCAAGGACAGGGCACAAAGTTGGGCCCCGAATCAATTTCAGGGAGGGGACGGGTTTGGCCTCCCCTGCCTCAAAACCCAGATTCTATTTCTTTATTTAATAAAAAAATTTAATTTGTGTAAACTGAGAAATCGAACCCCCAACTTCACATCGCTTCCCCCAAACTTTTCCCACTTGCCCCAACATCTTAATTACCAAAGTGTTTACAATATAATTTAAATAACTTAAAACTGAAGCAGAATCACAAAAAATAAATAAAAAATAAAAATAAATAGCAATGAGATATATTCACTCTTCATACTTCAGTCTTCACATGAATGAGGATTGACGAACCCTAATTAGTAATCTTCTATTCCCTCTCCCAAATCACAGTAAAACCTACGGCCTCCTTCACTTTTGTCTTCCATAGACCACGCGAACTCCGGCCACCATTTTTCTTCCCTCGCCAACTACGACAGCCCCGGCCGCCCCCTGGCATCTCTTCCATCGACCAAAATGATAGGTAAGATTTTTTTTTTTTTGAGCTTCAGATTCTAGTAAAGATGATCAAGCCCACTTTTATGATTTATCTCCTATACTAATAGAGCTCGAAAACTAGCGACACAGACTTACCTGAAGAGCGAAAGCAAATCAACAGAAGCAAGGATGCTGGACTTCCACCAGATTGGTAAAAATACCTAGGCAGTTCTAGGACTTTCCTAACCCACGTTAGGACTCTTTCCGAGTTCCACACGTTTTTAACAGGTAGGGTTTTAACACTTGTAATTTTTCTTTTAATCTTGCTTATAGTTTGTTTCTTACTTGTTAGATCTTTTAATCTTTTGAGTAGATTAAGTTTTGACTTTTATAGTTTAAGCTAAAATGTATTGAAAGCCATTGTCAAGTTTAATCTTTTTCTTTTCTTGATATTAGTGTGTATGGTTGGAATATTAAGTCAAGTTTTTTTGAATGGCCAGAAAAGCATTGATTGTTTCCTAATCATATGAGTTGACTAAATTGATTCCAAAACGTGGGGAGCACTCCCGGAGCAGTTTGAAATGTTAATATAGAACCTCACAAGCTTAAATTTCATTGCATAATTGAAGTCAACAATAGGACCAATGACCATTCTTATTAATGTGTAGGTCCATATGTTTAATGCTTCCCATGCTGTTGTCTAGTACCATAAGGTTTTAAAACTTGTAATTTTTCTTTTAGATTGATCATAGTTTGTTTCTTATTTGTTAGTTCTTTCAATCTTTTCAGTGGCTTAAGTTTTGACTTGTATAGTTAAGTTTTTATAGTAGTTTAAGTAGCAAATGTGGCAGCTTCTTACAAATTTTAGGCTTCTAGAATATTTTTGGTTAGATTGTTAATTTAAATTTTTGGTATGGCTTCAACAATGAATATTTTTGGTTGATCTTTTTCTATCGATGGAAGACATAGCGAGGGAACACCTATTTTGATATGTTTGATGTCCATTGAGCTGCATTTGTCAATGTCATTCTTAATTGCTTTCTTTGTTTTAATCCACACAAGAATTACTCATCCTTGCAATCTTGTAAGATATTATAAATGAAGTGGATTGATAATGTGTTATAACCTGCCCTTCGCATGCTTGCTTGTTAAAAAGATTAAGCAGAAAATTGAGTCGAAACCACCTTCTTTAAGTGGCACTTTCAAATTTGGAAAGTTTAATGGGCTAATTGTCAATCTAATTAATTTAATTGAAATTATATGCTTTATGATATTGAGTAATGTATGCTGATTGGTTGAGGATCTAAACACAGAATATCAGTTTGTTCCATATATGCTTTATGCTTTCACTGTGTGGTATGCAATGTAAAAAAAAATTTAAGTATATAATTGTAATTATTATATTTTATTGTAAATGTATTCTTGTACAGGAATCAGTGATTACTAGGTATTGCACAAATGTGGAAGATGAAGAGAAATGAAGGGAACATTCTGGAGTGCAATTTCACGAATGGTTGAGTGTTCATTTTATGAAGTCTTGCATTATATCTGTCTTTGTTGGAACCTTGGTAATGTGAGATTTAATGTTGTTATTTTGATGTGTAACTTCAAATGTTTATTGTTAAGGTTTGAATCTGAAATGTTGAAATGTTATGTTTAAACTTTGAACTTTGCTTGTAATTCGAACTTAGAATATTTGGTGTGTTGTGTGATTGAGTGTTTGAACATTTGAATATTTGGTTTAAGTTAAGTGCATGAATATTTCGTATTTTGAATGTTAGAAACTAGAATCTTTGTTTACTTTTGTTATAGGGAAAGAATTGTTAATGCCCATTAATTTTTACAAATTTTCTACTTTTGTTATAGGGAAATAATGTGTGTTTTATAGGGTCTGATTTTATTTTAAAAAATAAAAAAATAAAAAATAAAAACCGAGTAGAATCAGGGATTTTCCCTCTCCGCCCCGACCCGAGCCGCCCCGATTCAATCAGGGATCGGGGCGGGGACCGGGCGGGGTAGAAAAAAATTGGGGCGGGTGGGGGAACTCCAAACCCGACCCCGACCCCTCCCCGCCCATTGCCATCCCTAGATAAAAGCAAAAGAGGTTGAGGAAGAATATATATAAGGCATAACTAGAGAGGATTTTGGTACCCAAAATGCATAAAAAACTGTCATGTATACGTATGCGCATCTTGATTACAAATTTACACAAGTTTCATATACATACTATAGCGTCACACCGCCCAAACTCTACCTCACTGCCATCACTGCGCCCATGTTGTTATGGTTTTAAGTATTGCGGTACGGGTGCTGTTATGGAAGAAAACCACACCTGCTATATGTGTTCTCATTTTTTTAGTACAACAACACGCATATGCAATGATATCTATTCAAAAATAGCACGGAAACCTTCATATAAAAAAAACTAGACTGGAGAAAGACTATGTCAAGGCATAACAGGGACGAATTTTATATCCAAAAAGAATCAAAACCTACCCAAATATACATGTTGGTTTTTGGATTCACAAATTTACATCCAATATAACCAATGCTATGCCCATATATACAAAATAGATACAGGATTGCTTTGTACATATCGAGCCAGATCAAAATAAGTGAAAATGGACGAAGGCATGAAGGGAAAGTGGCTTCACATCTAACAAAATCAGAATACCATCTGAATACCTGACTACACTGCTCTCATCTCACTCGATGGTATACAATTTGTGAAGGTAGCTCGGTTATGGTCAGTTCTTAAGCACATGCTGCATGTGTGCTACTTCCGTGTCTCTCTAGCGGATCTTTTCCTCTTCTTAACTAGATGGCTAGTTTACCGCTGTGTCAACGGTAGTAGGGCAACGATTGACATACTCTGGAACATTCCATTCATCCTCACTTAAGAGTGGGTACAGACATTCAGAATAACATTGTCTCCAACAAAGCAGTTGTAAAATAAGGAGAGCTTAAGTTATACCCGTCAACACCAATATACCTTGCTGCAGCAATTGCATGTGAATATGGAGATTTATTCAAGTTGAACTTCTTGCAACTGCAGCTCCAATCAACCAAGTCCACAAAATGTTCATCTTCACTCCTACCCACTTGAAACTTGTAATCAAAAATCGAACAATTTCCATCAACCTAGCCTTGTTATACAACACACACATTTTCTCCTCTATTGGCAGGGTTAGACGACTTCCATATCTCTATGCGCTAACGTGCCTATCATAAAACCATTGTTGTAGTATTTCCCTGATATATTCAAGTAACCCAATAATTATAGTCACGAGCACCCTTCAATGCAGAATTTAATGCTTCTGAGTTATTTGTTGTCATTATGTTTACTTTACTCCCTCACTATGTGCTCGGCTCCAATATTGGAGAGGAACCTTTTCTGTTAAGTATTCTTCAATGCCTTCTATTTTTCCACATAGTACTACGAAAAAGTTATCAAACTTCTTAAGACTATATGCTTCTGCTACCGCGCAAAAAAAACTCCACGACATCTGCTTTAAGATAATTTCTCTTTAAGTTTTGTTCCATGTTCCACCTGCAATTCACATGGTGTGCAAAGTGATAGATAATGAAGAGCTCTAGGAATAGATGTCACACAGTTAGATACAAACACCAGCTCTCTTGTGTCACTGGTTATCCAGCGCAACTTATAGAAGAACCAAGTGTAAGCAGGCTCATTCTCTGAGTCAAGAATAGCCCATGAAAAGGGGTATATCTAACTATTTGCATCCTAACATTTTTCCACAATTAATCTGCCTTGATAATGAGATGTCAAGAAAGAACCATCTATAGAGATAATTAGTTGCATTGAGGATTGAAAGTCCTGTGTACTTTGCCCCAAGGTAATGAAAAAGTACTTGAAGTGCCGGTCATCATCAACTTCAATGCACGTCAGCGTCTTCGGATTTTTCTCCTCTAAAACATGAGAATAAGACGAGAGTTTTGCATAACTTTCTTTTGGTGTCCCCTAACTAGTCGATATGCAAAATCTCTTGCCATACATGCCTTTGTATAGCTTATACAAATGCCAAACTCCTCTTGAATATCATTGATGATGTTTCTGGGCCTGTACACTACTAGCATCCTCAAACTTTGAGGCAATGTGCTTTTCAATCATTAGGTATGAAACATGTCTATGATCAAGATTCTGAATAGTCATGGAACAACTATTTTGGTGAATATATTTCTTGATCTGGAACATATTAGAATTCTTCAACTTCGAGGCCCTTAGCCGCCATTCACATTTTTCAGTTAGGCATTTGACTACATATATGCTCTTATTTGATTCCAATACTTTATACTCAATGTGATATCGGACGGCAAGCAATTGTAACTTCTCTATCACATGCTTTTTAGTTGAGAATATCTGTTTCACTTGGATATCAGCAGATTCTAGAATTCTCATTGCTAGTCTGGAGAATTGTGTGGCATCATCAATAGTCAAATTGCAAGTATTTGTCAAACTAGAAGGTTCATGTGTGACGTTGTGATCTGCACTTCCCTCTGCAACATATAATTCTTCTTGGACATCTTGCCTTTCTGGAATTGATG
This sequence comes from Nyctanthes arbor-tristis, assembly GCA_963692815.1. NCBI lineage: Eukaryota > Viridiplantae > Streptophyta > Magnoliopsida > Lamiales > Oleaceae > Nyctanthes > Nyctanthes arbor-tristis. Next base: position 13,516 of record CAVNYN010205924.1, on the reverse strand, counting down.
CAACTATATTTGCCATATCCCAATCAAATCCAATTACTTCGTTACCTTCCTCTTCAATATTTCTATTGATGCATACTTGCTCAAGTTCTCCATTGATTTCTTCAAACTCTTTACCAATTTGCATTTTGATTGACAATTCAATAGCCCACGGTCAGAGGTTCACACTGACTTCATCTACCTGTAAGGCACTACTCTCTATATGCTCCTCATGAATTTTTGATTTAAAAGTTATACAAAGTGGAACTTTCTTAGATACAGAGAGATACCATTGCAAGTTATCACAGTCAATCTTCGAAGGTGGAAATATAAACATAGACATGCCAGGTACGAACGATTTCATCTCCACTCATAGAGACCACTATCCACTCCAAGTGCCCCTTGAATTTTATTGTGTAGTTCTATGTATGAAATGCTCTTTGAAACGCAAACCTATTTCATCTTTATTTCATCACCCTCTATGGTCCTCCACGTCCAGGATTCATTATTTTTCTTTACAAATTCACCCCATAACAAACTGTTATCCACAACGTATCCATACTGTCCATTACTGCATCACAACAAGAAGTAAATGGATTTTAGTTCATAACTATTGCTCTATATATTCTTTATCGAACTAATACTACTTACATGAAAACAAGATTTATCTGCTTATGGCTATCACGTACCATCAATCATATTACAATTATAGACGACACAATACAAAACAAACAGAATGAATTTTCAATATGTATAACTATGAACAAATCAGTAAAGGCAAAACACACCATTGAAAACATAACTTTATATGCACTCAAAATTATTTAAATTGTGAGGCAGAAATCCAAAATCAAAAAGAAAATTACAATTATGTTTAGACTAGTATAACAGCATGAATGAGGTGATGTGGTACAGATCACGTAAAATATGCCGTGATATCACCTGAAGCACAATATCATATCAGCACAAAAGGTAGGTTCCATACTTCAGTCACAACTATGTAGAAGGAAAACACTGGTTCAAACTGGTATAACAACATTAATGTTGTTATGTATTACATATCATAACACACATTCGTTTATCTCAACTGAAGCACCATATCATTATTAAAACATTCATGTTGATTCTAAAATTCAGTTAAAACTATATGGAAAGAAAAAAATTGTTCAAACTAACATAATGGCCTAATATCGTGATTTTGTATAGGTCACCGCACGTATTGCCGTGATCTTGATATAACCATTGTAACCACCAGTACAGGGAGGATACAGACTTTCATACAAGGAGGATACAGACTTTCATTCTTCCTAGAACTGTAAGAAGATTGAGTTTCCTAATTTATATTGATCTTTTTTTATTCTTCAAAGGCATTTGAGAGTTTTGTGTCATACCTCAATACATAAACAAAATTACCCTTTCTTGAATGAATAAATGTGGAGATTCTAATCGTTCTTGAAGACCCATTCAGCGAAGATCATGTTGCCATTTACTTCATCAGCTTTTCTGAAGGAAACTCTCCCAGTTTCCCGCAAATCAGCAGTGCTCTTGGTGTTTCCTTCTGTTGGCAGACATTATCTTCTTTTTGGGGTGGAATGGAGTCAATGTTATTTGGGAGTTAGGTGAGAAGTAGAGATAGGATTTTTATTTACTTTTTGGTTTTTTTTAATTGGCTACCCTAGTTGGACAAAAGTTATAGAAGTGACCCTTTTTAGATAAAACTTTATTTTTTGACATCTTCTTTTAACTAAAACCCCCTTATTTGTGTCCTGTATGCGCGCAAAAAATTTGTAGAGCCAACATTTCAGCTCTTTTCTGATTCTTGATTCTTCAAAACTTTACGTATGTCTATCTATGTGGGTATGTATGTGTGTGTGTATAATGAGAAGAATATATCATGTAGTAAATATATTCCAGCTTTATTTATTGAAAAAAGTGTCAATTACCTGATGCAAACAGTAAAATCACATGGTTGTCTGACAACAGAAAAAGGACCCATTTCCATTAGATCATATTATTTCAATTTCAACTACTCTTCATTAATTTTGTCTATACTTAAAACTGAAAATTTATTCTACTTATGCCTACGCTATATAAATATATATCTCCACGTACAGATTTACTATGTACTACTCACTTTCTTCCACTTCTTTCTAACCATTCCACATTTCTACCTCTCTTTCTAATACTGATTCGGCATAAACTTTCTACTTCTACCACTTGCTTCTTCTAGCATAACTTCTTTTTCTTACAAAAGAATATAAGAACCACTTATAGTTTCATTCCAGACATTAACCCTAGTTCAAGAGAGTGGACTGCAAAGGTAATAGTCGCTGAAAAATCCAGATCAATAACATTAAAAGACAATACAGTAAAATTTAAGTCTCTACTTCTAATGAATCTACAGGTAATATATTTTGCTTCCATAAACTCTTTCCGATACTTTATGCTTTGTCATTTTCCTTTAACTTTCTATATATGTTGTGCATTTCAATTTTTTACTATTAAATCTTAATAACCACAACATTTTCTTCTGTTTATAATAATATTTCTTTAAAAACAATAAATTTTTTATTTTCCTACTATACATTTCTCATTTTTCCTACTATATTGTATTATTTTTCAACACCTAGTTAGCATTTATTTACTGTGAAAGCTATGATATGGGAGACTAGCCTCCCTGCGTTTGAAGTTTATCTTATAATAGGCAGAACATATTTGTTATCAAACGCTTGGGTTAAGTTCGCAAACAAAGAATACAGAAGTTCAACAGGTAAGCTGTAGTGGAATATATGTGGGTCGACAAGAGTCATTGAACTAACTAAGAACCATTCTGAGCTACTCTTTTCCGCCATACAACTCATGCCTTTTATTGAGGCCGCACTCCACATGGACCAAGATGATGAAATTAGTATGTTTACATTTTCATTCTTCATTTTGTACTTTATATTCTGCATATACTTACATTAAACTATACACTTAAAATTTTTTACTACTAAAAACTATTTAGATATAATGGTAGCAGTCGTAGATATGATGCAAAAGGAAAAAAAAAAACAAATTTCCACAAAGTTTGGGCCGCGAACTATTCAAGACCTCATTTTAGTTAATAAACAGTATGCAACGAATCTTATTTACGTGTTATTATTATTATTATTTTTTTTTTTGCACTTAATTATATTCATATTAACTCAATATTTTCAATGTACAAATACCTGACTATAATATTGACAATGTGGGCTTCTTTTGTTGAACATGAATGCTATCAGATTATGCAACTTTTACCACAAAAGCCCGTTATTATTGGTACTCGATTGCAGCGGATTTCATCCTACTATGGTTAGTATTTTAACTTCAATTTTCCATCATCGCTCCTTATTTATTAAAAATAATTTATCATTCTTTGGTTAACATAATTTCTCTCTTATTTATAGGTCTCTCTCTTCAGACAAAACCAAATGGCTTCTTTTACATTGACTTGCCTTTCAAAGAAGTTACTTTATTTAAGGCATGGTAAGTATGTTCTATAATAGTACATTTACACAGATAACAACATTCATAGATTACATACTATTATTATACTTATATAAAAGAATGTCATTTTATATTGACCATTAAGTCCTCTTCTTTTATCTCATTAGGATTGCTTAAAATGTGAACACTATAGCAGAAGTTACATCTGCTAAAGAGTATTTCACTCCCAAAAAAAAAGTGCATCTGAAAAAATAGTTATCGCCAGCATTAATGAACTTTCCTCACAAGCTAAAATGGTAACACCGAAAGAACTTTTGACTCTTTTAACTACAATATTGCATTTGTTATTATGAATAATGTAATATACTTATAAATTATTTCAATATAAGCAAATATTCTTTTGGGTTAAAGCAACAATAGCCATCAACAAAACAAACATTTCCCTCTGGTACTTGTCTTATAACACTTGCAATAAGACTTCAAGTGTAGCAACAGTTGGTGAAACTTTTTTTTTTAGTAGATTCTGTAGAACGCCCAACGCAATTGCCATACCATGGTTAAATACACTTTACTACATGTATATATTAATTATTTAATATGGATACAAAGAAATATATTACATTGCTTCTTTGTCATACATACATACTTTAAATAGAATATTAATTCTCTCAATACATTCCGTATTCTAGGGCACAGAGTGATTTGGAGTTAATGGACTCTACTGGAGTCCTAATGTAACAGTATTAATCTCACATTGCTTGAGTAAAGAAAATGAGACCAGTTTATAAGCCAAGAGGCCCACTTCATCTGATATGAGGCCTTTTGGGTGAGAACCCAAAAGCAAAACCATGCGGGTCAGACCTAAAGTGGACAATATCATGAAAAAGTAGAGTGGGTCATTACAGATGGTATCAGAAAAAAGCCCAACCGAAAGTGTGGCCAATGAAGACGTTGGGCCTCCTTAGGTAGGGTGATTGTGACAGTCTCAATCTCACATCACTTGGATAGAGAAAAAGAGACCAGTTTATAAGTCAAGAAGCCTACTCCATCTGACGTGTGGCCTTTTGGGCGAGAACCCAAGAGCAAAACCGTGCGGCCAGGCCCAAAGTGGACAATATCACAAAGCGAACAATATCATGTCAAAGTGGAGCGGGTCGTAGGAGTGGACCTCTTGACTTATAAATTGGTCACATTTTCTCTATCCAAGCGATGTGGGATTGAGGCTGTCACAATCGCCCCACCTAAGGGGCCCAATATTCTTGTTGGTCACACTTTCGGTTAGGTTTTTCTCTGATACCATCTGTGCGATCCACTCTATTTTGGCATGATATTATCCACTTTGCGTCAAGCCATACGATTTTTTCTCTTGGGATCTCATCCAAAAGGTCTCATGTCAGATGGAGTGGATCTCTTAACTTAAGAACTGGTCTTCTTTTCTTCACCCAAACGATGTGACATTGAGACTATTACAATGGGTTGTAGCGACCGGAATTTTCTTAAACTAAACTTTCTATTTTAAAAGAATATAAGCGTGTCACTACCACCATAATCCGTTATTTTTAATGTTGGTCACGATAACAAGTTTTAAAGAATTTACGTTGCTCGTCAAATTTGATTTTAAAGACAAAACCCGAGTTTACAATTAATTGGATTTTCATTTCTGAATATTAGACTTGAGTCCAATTAATTATTAAGTTTGTCATCTAAGAAATTTCCCTAGTCCGGTCCAAAATTCTTTAAGTCCAAGACTTATTGTTTTCAAAGCCCAAATTCTTGTTGATTTTAATTCAAGCAAATTTCAGGCCCAATGTGAAGCTCAAATTCGAATTTAAGCCGTGCCAAACAAGCCTTGAACTAATTCTTCCAAGTTGACCCAGTTTGACACACGTTGAGAGTAATTAGATTGGTGCAACTGAAGATGCCGTTGCTTTAACAGACACCCTTCCACTCCCTGATATCTCTCAACCAACGTCTTCCCTCGATCTCTCAAATCTCCCTACAATTTTTCCTCACAACGTCTCCAATTTACCATCTATCTATATATGTGTGTGTAAACTCTCCCTTAATCACAGCAACACAAAGATTTCCCAGCAAGAAAACACACTTAAAGATACATACACAGAAACACATACAATTTCCAGCAGACAATGATACGAACTCGAATGATACGAACTCGAATAATTCGTAATGAAATACAAAAACTCAAATAGAATAATAAAATATTGTGAATTACTTTGAAGAAACCCGACCCTCCCAAATATTAGTTTTTCAGAACAAACCAATAAAACTCCAAAATACAAACACCAATTTGCAATATAATTAATTTCACACCCTACTTTCATCAGTTTTACATGTTTAAATAGAGATAAAATAAAAATTATCCCACTAACTTACCCACTAAACCACTAACTTATCCACTAACACAATAATAGCTAAATACATGGACACCGTCTTTAACTATTTTTACTAATTCAAACCAAATAAATACCTAATATCTAAATACTAAATTATTACATTCCTAATTAAAATAGAACCGTAACAGACAATTACACTTACACACGCACGCCCAGAGTTTCCTGATTTCACACAACACATTCACCTTCTTCAATTCCACCCTCATATTACACTCACAGCAAGGAATTCACAATTCGTACGTACACACACAGAGCAATTACATACACACACAATTACAGCTTTACAATTCAACCTCCCTCTGCATTCTCACAACAGGTATACACAGATGCACCCATTCATACACTAGAAAATTGCATTTCATTACACACCTACAAACACACACGCTGAGCAGCCACCGCTCCCCTCTGAATCTTCGAGTCGAACCCGACTTAGCCATTCATCACCTCCATCTCCTCTAAGCCAACCGAATGCCCACTGTCTTTACCCCTCCTCAACCCAAGATTCCAAATCAAAAGCCAAAAAGGAACCCATGACTTACCGTAGCCAAAATCGAACTCAGACCGCCGTCACCACCACCGCGACCTCCAGTCGCTCGAACCTCTCAGCCAAATGCGAAGCAGCCTCGAACTCGTGACTCCCTTTCGGCCTCGAACAGCGACCTCGGCTCTTCGAACTCAGACTCCATTCACGAACTCGCGAACTCCTCTGCCTTCGAACCCAGTTGCGCACTGATTCGCCGCACCCGAACCTCAGTCGAACCCCAAGGCGAGTCTCCCAGTCACGAATATCCCAAAGCCCCCGCCACTGTAATGACCGAACCACGCCTCCACTACTGTTCGAACCCTCAAGCCTCGACCGAACCCATTGCTCGAATCCCCTCGTTCCAGTCTCTGATTCTCAATTTCAGACGATTGGGGCAAAGTCTTGGTGAATGAGGGATTTTAATTCAAATCTAATTTGCCTTTTGATCCCCAAGTTTCGTTCTGTGTCATTTCAGTCCTCAATCAAAAAGGTCTCTGTTCCAAATTCCGGATTCTGAAACTCACTCTGCAACAAGAAGAAAAATCATCAATAAAAAGGATTAAATATTAATCCATCCTCTACTTTAGGGGCTGTGCAAACGGGTTTCAGTCTCGGGTTTTTAAAAGACCAAGACCAGACCAAACATCTTCAGTTCGGTCCCGTTTCAGTCCTAAAAATGACAAGCTCAAACGGTTTCGGTCCCGGTTCGAGCTCGGGTAATAAATTCGGTTTTTTTCGGGCTTTTCCGGGCTTGTGAAAAAAATTTTCTATAGACTTAGTAACGTAAAAACACATATAAACAAAATTTAGAATAAACAAATAGAAGAGCTTTATACGCAACAAAAGCATTAACATGCATCTGTAAGGTAGAAGTACTAGACTTACTTGTATTTCTCATTTTTTTTTATTTTAACAAATCTAAAATTATTAAACATTTGAAATATATATATCCTAAATTGGAAAATAAATGTAAAAATCATAAATATTATATATACTTTATAATTTTAATAATTTTACAATACAATTTTGATATTTTCAAAAGATAAAAGATAGATAATTCCTACTTTATTATACATTTATATGGATTAAATATTACAAAAATGATGTAATTGTCAAAAATAAATAACACTTACAGCTTAAAATAAAAACAAGAAAATTAATTTCACATTTTTTACTAATAAGAAAATCATTTGAATAAATGAGAAAATGTATAAGCACAAATTTTCCACGTCTATATATAAATATATTTATATATATTATATAATAATAGCATGTAACTTAAATAGAGTTAATAAATATATTTTAAATTCAAACAATTTTTTTTAATAAAATCCTTACAATGTTGCAAATTCTAGTAATATTATATATTAACACAATTATTTTTGACAATTGCTTAAAAAATAATATAATAATGATGATTTTTAAAAAAATTTATTGGCCAAAAAATTCCAACTTGAAAAAGAAATTTAGTGGTATTGCTTTAACTTTTTAATTGTCTCACATTAAAAGTTTTGTAAAAAAACAATATGATTGGAGCTTATAAATAAGATGGGCCTTTGTGTAAGTGACTATGTAAATGAAATTTTGTGGACTTTGAAGCAAATTAATAATTGTCTCGGTTCTTTATATTTAGTTTAAAGTTTAAATGATTGTCCCACATTGAAAGTTTAGTAAAATGTCAAATAATTGGGACTTATAAATAAGATGTACCTTTTTGTACATGTGACTATGTAAAGGAAATATTTTTGATTCTTACCTCTTGACTATTATGAAAAGTGAAAATAGGGTTTGAATGTATATATTTAAAAAAAAAAAGTCAACCGGTCTTTAACCGGGTTTCCGGATTTTCAAAAAAAAACCGGGACCGGACAGGACCAGATTGGACCGATCTTTTTGGCCACAAAGCCCGGACCGGGACCGGCCCATTCGGTCCGGTTTGGTCCGATTCATCCGGTCCTGATTTTTTTACACACCCCTAATTTACTTTTGTCCACAGCAAATTACAGCATGACTTTCTAGAAGAATCCCTCATATATTAATATTTCTTATTACTAATGTATAACACTATTTACTAACTATTTCGTAAGATAACTGTACTTGTGAAATACCTCTACTTTTTAAATTGACTGGTATTTTGTACTTGCCTCTGTAAAATACTAACTATTTACCAGTCTTTTATAATGCTATAATAATGTTTATTATGTTTTCTTAGCTCTTATATTCTCTATTAAAAGTTAATATTTGTATAATATTTAACCTACGCTGAAACAAATGTCAGATGTAACTTTATACGTGCATCACACGTTACTCACCTAGTTTGATAAAATGTTCATAACATAGAGAAATGTAAAAGCAAAAGAAAGGAGAAACAAATAATGAGGCTCCAAGTTATTCAATTGGTGCAAAGGAGATTCATGACCTTCGGTAGTGACAATTCTATTCATACGTGGCACTCAATAGTGTCTGCATATAAATTTTGTAATCAGTCATGAGACTGTTTGTCAACAAGGAACTTCAACAAAATTCAGAAAGTATTCAAATAAGGTACAACTTGTTTATCATACCGCTCGAGATTGGTTTCGCTTTCTTTCTTGAAGTTGTAGCTTCCATTAGGTGTGGGTTTTGGCATCTCCTAGATGGATGTCCATATGCGTTGCATCTGGTACATATTGGAGTTTTGTTATCTCTATCATATATCATCATCGATAGGAAGGTTAAAACATCCATATAGTTCACCAGCAAGCTCCTCTATTGTTGACAGCGTAGATATCGCATGCAGGTGATCATTATTGGTCCCAATGATCTATTGGATCTCTGTAGGTCCCATAACATGTAATAAACTGCCCCTTTCCATGTGAATGTCAACTCTATGCCCTTCTTCAATTTCTGTCGTTCTGGTCTACTAAATATAAAGTGGATACTTTGAAAAGCCTCACTCCATCTGCTTAGCTGCTATGTAGAACTCCATTGAAATGTCGCCACTGATTTTGAGCACAGGTCCTCATTCTTCCAATTGATATTTTAGTTCGAACAAATGCTAAGTGGACTCAAGCTCCATGTCATTGCCAATACATTCGAATAGTTCTCGATATGAACAATTGTCTGGAATTAAAATATCAGATGCACTGTGATCGAAATTATTAAACATAAACTTTGTACATAAGTCACTGCACTTTTTAATGTATAACACACTCTCAGCAATATCTTTTGCAACAGAATGTAAAATCCAAGACAATACCATGGAATTACACCTACGACAGTGATTGTATAGAGGATCCTCAACAGGTGGTTTCAGTAAACTCCCATCAACAAACCCTAACTTATTCTTAGCAATCAACGCCATTTTCATAGCCCGAAACCAAGAATTGAAATTGTAACCAACAAGTTGATTAGAAACCATAAGCAAACCTGGATGATCGCCATTGCTCAAGTAAAACGGACTGCTGACATCCTCAGCTGTAGTAACTGGAACGCGATCGTGCGATGCCAACTATGCAAAAACATTCGAAGTGTTCGCAGCTCTGGTAGCTTCCCCTGCGTTGTTCCCTTTCACCATAATCGGTCAATTGAATCGATTAGATATCTGAATCAACTAATTGAGCTGTAACCTAAGAGCGAACCAGAAGAAAGTTGCGCAAAGGAAAAGTTAGATTTGAGCCCTGGACGGTGGCTCTGATACTATATTACATCAACAAGAAAGAATCTAAAAGAATATTGAAGCTGATCTGAATCGCTTCGTCACTCACAGGAAAAATGAGAACATATAGAATAAGTACAGAATGTATATATGGAATATTCTAACTAACTCTATAATGTAAACAGAAAAATAACTACTTAACAAAGTGAAGGACTAAAGTGACAAAATAGAAAAAGTGTAGTGACTTATGTACAAAGTTTATATATTTAATAGAAATACTGGCCTGACGCATTCCCTGTGCCATTATAGTATCACCCCTATCGTATTGGGGATTCCGAAAAATTTCCGCCCATATATTTGGAAAACCTAACATTATTAAATAATTAACATCTAAGCATTCTCTTGGATTATTAAACACGTCCAGGAAAATCTCAGTATCTGTAGTTGGAATACATAAAGATAATTAAATAAATCACATTCACAGCATTTTTTAGTCAGCATTACAGAATTTCAATTTCCCGTAATTGTGTTCGTACCATAAACTATTGCATATGTAGTAATTCATCAGGCGTACATTACACATAATGTTCTATTAATCTCCATTCTTTTAGAAAGATTGAAGGATGTATGCATTTGCAGTTGTTGAAAACTTCTGATACGTAGTCATACATTAGGTTAGAAGGATTCTCGTTCCATAAAACTTTGCTTTTATCCCGATCTATCTCAGAATTTAAATAATGAGATATCATTAATCATCATTTATAGACATGTTTTTGAATGGTCAATTGAGGAATTTCAAGTCTGTTTAGATGATATCTCCAAGATCCCACCAAATCAACAGTAATGTCACACATTCATTCAGTTACACGTTTCCCAGGCTGTCCACAAGTTTGTTATTTCTTTTTTTATTTTTTTAATAGTTTTTTTTTATTTACTTACCATGTAATTGGTTTTCAGATTTACACCAGCGTAAATTTGAAGGAAACGTGTGTATTTTTGCAATTTTTTCATGGGCTGATGTATATTTCAGACTACATCATATCTTTGACCCTTTTACCTAAAGCACCCTATTTACTATTTGTTGAGGGAATTGTTTTGCAATAGAAGTTGTCAAATAGAAAAGTTTGATCTTTAGTCTTTAGAACGACGGGCAAAACTGCATCATAATAATTATTTTAAGACAAATTATATTATATATATATATATATATAGAATGTGAAGTTCTATGACTCTTTTATTGTCTTTTTCTTCTTGATAATTGGTATTAAGTTTTGTGCTCTATTCAAATACAGTATTGTGGTATAAACTCTTCAAAGGGTCATTTTATTCAATATTTTTGCTACTAAATGCATCATTTATCAGTTACAAAATAATTCCAAAGAGATATTTTATCCTTATAACACAATTATTTCACAAGAGAGATCCCTATCCCCTGTCTTATCAACTAGATTAACCTACAGGGTTGGCTTATCAAGATGAGAAGCATTAGCAAGAAGGTAAGTAGAAGATTCCTTCTCAAAGAGCTTGCGGAAAAGCAATTTTGGAGAAGAGGACTCCAACCAAGTCGTGTAAGAAGATGGCCCCATTTGCAACCTGAACTTAGCAATTCGAGTTACAAGAGCAAAAACCCTTATGTACTCTGGGGGAGAAAGCAAAAATTGGAATTTCATGGATAATTTCTTCACCGAATAGATCTTTCCATCAAGCTTTTCCAATCAATTGTCGTATTGAGAATTGAGACAATTTTGTTCCAAAGTGTACATTAGATTTTTATTTGCGTCAAATTTCAACTAAAAAGCCATTTTAGCATTGATTTTGAAATTTCTAATTATTTTATTTTCACCAATGGCGGAACGGTTTGAGAGAGCTGAGGTATCCCAAATATGGACATTTTTTCCGCTATAGAACTTTTTCTCAAGAGAATTTTCGTATCGAGAAAATTTTGTTCCAAATTGTATTATTATAAATAATTATATTTGCTGAAATCAAATTTCAATCAAAAAGCCATTTATTTCAAGTTGGTATAGTCTTTTTGAATTTAAAAACCAAAGTTTATAGGATTTGGGGTTGCGAGGAAGGAGTCGAGGAGGAGTAGTGGTAGAAATGGCAAAGTAATATATGCACATAATTGTGAAGTCGGGGATTTGGAATTGAGATTTCAATATGGGAGTTTCCATTGACATCGTTTTCAAGTTGTGGGCGAATATAAAGAAAATTAAAAGTTGTAAATTTAATGGCTATTTGGCACTTACTCACTCTGACCTTTTATCTTATTATGTAATCTAATTCCAACCTTTGAAACTTCATAATTTTAACTTCAAATCTCACATTTTTACGCAATATAACCTTTTAAATTTAAATAAATTATAATGCCCCTCAATTTTTATTTTTTTAATTCAACCCTCAAATTTTAATTGAACAAAAAGTAGACAAAAAGAACAACAAAAATGTAATTTGGTTATATTTAAAAAAACAACTCATGAGAATTTAGTGATGACATACGAATTACTTGGCTAAGCAATTCACCTAATGCAAGGCGAGCGTGGACCGAATGATGTGTGGGTTGGCCTATCCAAATTGATTTTTTAATGTGTTTATCAATCCATTTATTATATTATTTTTTTCATTAGTTTTATATATTTATTATAATTAAATGAATCATCATAGTGAAATAAAGTGGGGCAACTTGGCCCATCCTGCTCAACAGGTTTGAGTATCCTAAAAATACTATTTCATTGGGCTCTTATCGTGTTTGGGGTTTTTTTTTTATTTTTTGGCCATCGCTATACAGGATTTGAATGTATTTCAAAAAGAAATACTACAACTAAATTTTCTAGAGTTTTATTTATTTATTGTATATTAATATTAGTTAAATTATAATTTGAGGGCATTATTGTCTTTTTCAAATAAAAATGTTATATTGCGCCAAAAAAAAAAGAAAAGAAAAAATTTAAAGTTATAATTGCCAAGTTTAAAAATTATGTTAGATTGTACTATAATAAAATGAAAGGTTAGTGTTATATTTTGCCAATTAGCTTACATTTAATTATAACACAGATATAATAGATAGTTTTAATTTTTCTCCACGCTTAATCTTCTCCACCGAAAAATATGAAATATTAGTTTGGAAACCTCATATGCCATGCGCTCCTAGAAGCAATAAATCGCAAAATAGAGAAACAATTACATATTACTTGCAAGTGTATAATGCACATTAAATCCATATAGGTCATGCTTAATATTTCTTCACGACATTAAACTTGACGGGCACCATTGCGCTACATTTTATGTATGACACTTCTTTCTAACTATTAGGAAAAATAAATATAGAATGGTGCAAATTATATTTGAAATTAAACCACAAACTTACTTGAACCGAAGTAGAAGAAAAAATGCATAAATTAGAAAGAAAAAAGTTGAGGCTAGAGTTTGTCTATGTTTTTAAGACGTTTTTGCCCCACCTAGGTACTTACAGTAGACAAACTCTAGCCTCAA
>CAVNYN010205923.1:40789-51142 GCA_963692815.1 Nyctanthes arbor-tristis | reverse complement strand
ATTATTTTGGAGAATTTCAGTTAATTAATTAAAGAAATAGGTTTTCAAAAAAAAAAATTAAATAAATAAAAAATAAACAAATAGAAAAAAAAGTATACATAGGGATTTATGTGTAACAAGAGGAAGTTTAAGAAAATTAGCATCATGCAGAAAATAAAAACATACAAACTTCTCACAAAAGATTGCTATATTTTAGCCAATCTGCATATATAATGTTTCAAAAAGTTATAAATATGATTTGTCTTGCGCCTTTTGAAAAAAACACTAATCAAACGTTTAAAATCTAATTTTTCAACCATTTTTTGCTCAACGGACAATATTGCCGAACCATTTACTGTTTTCTTATGACATAGTTGAGCTGAGATAAATTCTTGATCAATTAAGTTTGGAGAAACATCTTTATACCATTGTAACAGGGATGCTTAACAAGATTTTATAAGTAACATATCCATTTACAAGACATGATTCTAATCGTTCATTAAGTTAACTTTGATTAACAAGACATGGTAGTGAGTAGTGACATTACATATATACTAAACACTAAATTTCTAACTTTATAATTACTGGCTTATGTATAATTATTACCATTATATCATCAATCAACATGACTTTACATTAGAGAACAAAGCAAGAAGTAGGGAGGCAACTAGGTAGAATCAACATAGCTCAGCTCTTCATTACATTGAATACTAGCTTTTTAGGTGCCAAAAAATCAACAGCAAAGCAGCCTTTACCAAATTGAAACATTCATTTACCATCCATGACACTTTATGGGTAAAAAGCTAAATAAATAATTAACCATATAAATTACAACTTCATCCAGTAGTTAACCATCCAAAATATCGCAGAGCAATTTAGGTGTAAGAAAATCAGAAAGCAAGTTCAGTGCAAACAAATCAGAGCGCATTTTACCAGCAGAAAAGAACTATATATAATTTCAGAGAGCAATTTAGGTGCGCAAAATTCAGGGAGATCGGAATTTACCGGTATGAAAGAGGCTGCTCCGGCGGTTTGATTTAGGGTGGTTTCGGTTCGGCGTTCTGTTGGGTCACTCGATCGACAGAGGGAGGTCGCCATTTTTGGGTGGTTTCCGGCGTTGAGTGCGTCTCCTTGCAGGCGATTTCTGGGTGGGTGATTGGTAGCGACCGAGCCGCGAGTCTGGGGGACCGACAGCTGATTGCTTTCTTTCTGCAATGGGTGGTGGCGGAGATGCAGGGGGTGTGCGTCCCTCACCGGCGCCGGTGAGGCGGGAGGCGTTTCCGGCGAGTTTCCACACAGGGGGGCGAAAGAGAAGAAGCGGGGGTGGGTTTTGTCTGCTGTGGGAATGGTTCTGAACCGGGGGTGGGGTGGTTTTGGGGGAATAAAACTGATTTCAATTTCCTGTGTGGGTCCCAGTCTATTTTTGGGAGGAATGGTCCATTGACGTGGCGGCGGGTCCCCTTGCCATATTGGCATACACATCAGCCGTGCCACTCTTTAAGGAAGACCTCAGCTCTTGTTAGAAAAACTCTAGTTTTCACGCATTGAGGTTTCTTTTAGTTATTTTTTAATTATTTAAATTTTAAAAAATCTCACTGTTCTAGGAGTCAGTTTAGTAGTTAATTTCATGTAGGAGTGAGAATCTATAGTTATCACATTTGTTCCAATACAAAGTGGGATTTGAATGGAGTGAGAATCTATAGTTATCACATTTGTTCCAATACAAAGTGGGATTTGAATGGTTTCAAATAAGTGATACAATAAAATGCCATCACTATATATGTATCACAGAATGTGGTCATCATAATGGCATCAGAATCTCTTGTTGTTAAGAACACAACTATCCTTACATTTAAAACTTCTACACGTAAAATGTTCCGACGTTAAATGGTTAAGTACCAGACCCATAACCCTTTTTTTTGGGCAAGCAAAGGGGTAAATATTACAAAAGTTTAAAATTAACTGATAGTTCAAAGAGTATCACAGTAAATTGGATGCCTAACAATCCTTGAAGCTCATTAAACTTAAGTGAGGACGTGGACGATTTTCAATCTGAAATATACTCAAAATTAAATGAATCACGCTATGGCGTCATGTAATCTGTCTGCATCTTATATCAGATTTCAAAATCTCAAAATGCGGAATTTATCGTTGTATATCCAAATATGACAAAACTCTACATTACATGCTTACTATATTAATTAATTTACACAACAAATGTCAAGTTAAATTAAAATGGGTTAATTTCACAAATTATCCCCAACCTTTGAGTTAAAAGCGCATTTCGTCCCCAACCTTTTTTAAACAACACTTTTATCCCCCAACTTTTGAATAAATCCCGCAAATCATCTTTTTTTACACTATTCATTAAATTTGGATGGTTATACCCTTTACTTTTTTAATTTTAAAAATATTAAAAATAATAAAAAAAAGGAAAACAACCCTCACCCAAACCAAGCCATCAAATGGCCACCGGAAATGGCTAGCTACCATTTTCAGAGGCAAAAATGGGGGGTGACCCCCCACCCCAAACAATTCCTGCCTTTTCCAACAAGAAATGGTGGAGAGATCCACCCCTCCAAAACGCTGCCAGAAATGGCAGGTAGCAAAAAGGGCAGGCAAAATGGGGGATTCACCCCCTCCAAAAACGCTGTCGAAAATGATAGCAACTGCATCAGCAAAAATAGGGGGTGAATCCCCCCCGTTTGTTGTCAGACTGGCAGCAAAAATGGGGAGATTCACCCTCCCTATTTTTACTGCCAGAAACGACAGCAACTTTGCTGCTGTTTTTGGGAGCGTTTGGGGGTGAATCCCTTCTATTTTTGCTGCCGAAAATGGCAACAAAGTTGCAACAAGAAATGGTAGCACTCTGCTGTAATTTCTGTCAGCATTTTGGGGGATATCATTTTTCTATCAAAAAAGGCAGGAAATGGAGGGAGGATTCAACCGGGCGGCCATTTAATGGCTTGGTTTGGATTGGTGGGGGTGCACGTGGGTGCTTTTCCATTTTTTAAAAATTTTTTATTATTTTTAATATTTTTAAATATTTTTTAAATTAAAAAATAAATGGTATAACTGTCCAAATTTAGTGAATAGTATCAAAAAGGACGATTTGCTAGCATTTATTTAAAGGTTGAGGGCAAAAATGTTGCTTAAAAAAGGTTGGGGACGAAACACACTCTTAACTTAAAAATTGAGGACGATTTGTGCCAAATTCTATTTTTTAAATGTATCAATTTAAAGTTGGGTAAGTTTCACTCAAGGTCCCTAACCTTTCAATTCTGTATCAATTTTGTCCCGGGTTATTTACACTATAGGTCCCCCAACCTTTTAATTTTGTACTAAGTTTGTCACCATTCTTTTTTTAGGCTTACTAAGACCCCAACTTTTTATTTATTATCGTATTACGTACACTACTAACCCCTATCAAAATTACTATTACATCCTTGATACTTTATTTCCACTATAGGTCCCCAACATTTCAATTTTTATATAATTTTGTCCTCATTATTTTTTGAGCGCTTAGAAGCCCAACATTTTATTTTTTATTGTGTTATATCCCCATGAAAAATTAGCATTAGTGCATTAGGGTTCGGTTTCATTTTTGTAAATTGAAAATAATTTTTTTTGTAGATTTATATTGATCTATATCCATTACGTGATACATGATCATAATTTATTGTATTGACTCTCAAATAGAAAATTTTTTTTAGACGAATTAGGTATTCATAAGTGTAGTGTAGATCGAGGTTTTTTTTATTATCATTATAGGCTAGGATATGTAGAATTTTTGTTTTATATTGTTCTTTATTTTTTATTTTTATTTAAATAATTAAAGGTTTAATAGTAATTTTAATTATAATTAACATTAGTAATTGAAATGTTAAGGACATAAATGTTATATCCCCAGTAACAGTTTCCATACGAATATTTTAATTCTTACTGTTAATATCTATTAAAATTTTCATTATATCATTAATTATTTAAATAAAACATAAAGAACAAAATAAAATAAAATAAAAAATCCACACATTTTAACCAGTTCTAGCACTACTGAATGGAAATTTTAATAGATATTAATAGTCTGAATTAAAATGTTAATATGAAAAGTATTAATAGAGATATAACATAACAAAAAATAACAGACGTGTGCTCTTCCGATCTCAAAAAATAATAGGACAAAATTATATAGAAATTAAAAGGTTGAGAACCTATACTAGAAATAAATAATCAAGGCTATAATAGTCATTTTGATAGGGGTTAATGGTAAAAATTGAAAATTTAGGGACGCAATGTATTATTGGAAATGTAATACGATAATAAATAAAAAGTTGGAGACTTAGTAGGTCTAAAAAAAGAATGGGGATAAAATTAATACAAAATTGAAAGGTTGGAGACCTATAGTGAAAATAACCCTTTTGTCCCCATTCTTTTTTTTTTTTGTCCTACTAAGTTTCTCAACCTTTCATTTATTATGGTATTACGTCCCCAATGTTACTTTTCGACTCCAACCTTTCAATTTTCACCATTAACGCCTATTAAAATGACTATTATACCGCTGATTCTTTATTTTAACTATAGGTCCCCAACCTTTCAATTTCTATACAACTTTGTCTACATTATTTTTTGAGCGCGTAGAAGCCCAACATTTATTTTTTATCGTGTTATAACCCCATTAATACTTTTCATACTAACATTTCAATTCTCATTGTTAATATCTATTAAAATTTTCATTGAGTTGTGTTGGAGTGGGTTATAGTGTGTGAATTTCTTAGTTTATCTTGTTCTTTAATTTTTATTTAAATAATTAATGATATAGTGAAAATTTTAATATATAGTAACAGTAAGAATTAAAATGCTAGTATGAAAAGTGTTAATGGAGATAGAACACTTATGTCTTCAACCTTTCAATTACTAATGTTAATTCCAATAAAATTACCATTATATCTTTAATTATTTAAATAAAAATAAAGAACAATATAAAATAAAAACTTCGCTCATTCTAACCTATAGTAATTAAAAAACTCAATCTATACCAGACGTAATGAATACATAATCCGCGTAAAAAAAGTTTTTGATATTAAAGTCAGTGTAAGAAATCATAATCACATATCACGTAGCAGATATAGACCAAGGTGGATCTACAAAAAAAAATATTTTCAATTTACAAAAAATAAAACTGAACCCTGATGCACTAATTTTAATTTTATGGATTCACAATTGGTTGATCATATTGGATTGAGACAGATAACAAATTATAGGCAAATTAGGGTGAAAATAGAAAAGAGAGACGAGAAATTAAATTAGAATTAAAGTATTAGGGTTATGTATATTTTTTATAAATCAAAAATTAATTTTGGGGCAGATCTACCCAATCTGTATTCGCCACGCGATCTATGGTAATCAAGAAATCGGCTCCAATTTGTCACGTTGATACTTAGATTGCCAACTTTCTTCGACAAGGATTTGATATCCATTGAGACTGTTATAAATCAAGTTTTTTTGTTATCATTATTTCCGACTATTGTCATTAAATTGTGATGGAGATGTTAGAGTGTAAGAATTTCTTATTTTAGTATGAAAAGTATTAATGAGGATATAACACGATAAAAAATAAACTGTTGGGCTTTTATGCGCTGAAAAAATAATAAGGACAAAATTGTATAGAAATTGAAAAGTTAGGGACCTATAGTGGAAATAAAGCATCAAGTGCATAGGGGTTAATGGTGAAAATTGAAAGGTTGGAGACGAAAAGGAACGTTGGAAACATAATACGATAATAAATGAAAGGTTGGGACTTAGTAGAACAAAAAAAGAATAAAGACAAAATTGATACAAAGTTGAAAAGTTGGAGACCTAGAGTGAAAATTACCCTTTAAAGTTTGATATGAGGTTTTGCTTCCCATATGTTATTCATACCAGATTTCAATAATTCAAAGTTTTATTGCTTTTCTTTTTTTGAAAGGAAAAGGGAACTTTCATTCCAATAAGTCAGAGTCAAGCAAAGGTACAATGAAAGCTGGTAGGTTATGATCCCAGCAGCACTAATAGGAGGAAATAAAACTAAATTTAGTAAGCTCATGTGCTATCCTATTCACTACGGCTGATAACATTGAACACAATTGAGGGAGAAAATCTTCTTAGCTCCTGAATAGCAGTTAAAAAAGCTCATTCACTAGCTGGAAAACATGGCCTATGCCCCGTTGCAACTGCATCTGCACAATCTGACTCCACTATACAGTTCAATAGCAAATTTCTTACCTTCTAAAATGGCAAGACATTCACCTTCATACAGTTCGATATAGCCATCAAAATTCTTCTCGAAACATCCAACCAGCCTACCCATGTCGTCTCTACACACTGCGCCAATACCTAAGTTCCCTTTGTCTTTCTTGTAGCCACATCAAAGTTCACTTTGAAACTCCCGGCCACAGGTGGCTGCCATTTAAGATCATCAACAGCAAGGTTCATTTGGGGACGATGACAACCAACTGGTCCTTGATAAACTTTGTATTCCATGTGGAACGCCCTTGCCGAGTTGAAAGCAATTCTGATTTCGAGTCCAATTCCCTCAAAAGCAAACTTGTTCCACGCATAGCATCAATTCAAAAGAAAAATGAGGAAAAATTCTAGCTCGTCATTGTTGAAGGATCTTCGAGTATGAAGAATAATTTCCCCTCCAGGGATATCTCTCACTCTTCTTCGACCACCCGGCATTGAAAGAATAATATCAGTGTCAAATAGGAAGAAACGGCTTAAAAGTTTTTTTGTTGTTCTGTTTGCTCTTTGATTTATCAAATATCAATTTCAAAAATTATTTTTAAATTGGATTTACAAGCAATAGACATGAACAACATAATACACTTACATTTCGAAAATTGAAGAAATCAAATTTTTAAAGAGGAAAAATATACAATACCAACACCAGAGAAGACCAAATCAAGGTATCGGTACAATCTCAGCAGAACATCTCTATTTGGAATCAACAATTAAAGGGTATATGTAAACCTAATTTCAAATTTTCTTGCTTCCAGGTAAAACAGCAATGACATTTCCCCGTTGATACGTAGATAGACGCCATTCTCAACTGTTCGATACTTTGTGTCTACGATGTATTCGTTGAAATCAACATCTAATGCTGTAGTGATATGTTGAATCAACTCTTTGTAACCGCAATTTTCTGGTAGTAAAATGCCGATTCCATTTTCTTCAACATATGTTTTTGCTTATGTTCATCGACCATTGAATAGAAGCGTGACTCCAACCATCTGTGGTGCTCTGTAGTTGCTATATGTAAATTACATTTACATATAAATAGAAAATTTATTTTACAGTATCAAACCAAAAAGAAGTGATAACTATCATAAATTAAATGAAAATTTATATATGCAGAATTTTCCTTACCTATATCTTTGCTTCCTGCATTTTGTATTATGCGGAAATGGTGTTTGAGATATGGAAGTGGTAATTAGTTTTCAAGATGATAATTTATGTAGAAACTGAAAATGAGAATAGAAGTAGTTTGTGATCCAGTAGCTTCAGTTTCTTTTCTTTTTTTTCTTTTTTTTTTTTTTTTTGAAGTTTTCTTTTTTTTCTTTTTTCCCCTGGGCATGGGGTATCAAGATTTGGGGGGATTTTTTTTTTTTTTTTTAACCCCTTGGGCATGGGGTATCAAGATTTGGGGGGATTTTCGCATCTCATTAGGGTATTAATTAATCAAAATTATATGTTTATAAGGTATTTACCACAATCCGGTCTATTTAAAGACGCAAAATCCTCCATACAGAAAGGCCCAGCAACAACCGGTGGTAAATGGGCCAGCGGTCACGGTGCCCATCCTGCCAATCCACCAGCCTCCTGATACTCCGGGCCCGTTTTCTGTAGCGTCAATGAAAATACGAAAAACCGCTATCTCAGTTTGGTCGGGAAATCAATATCCCGAGCCCGAACGGGACATAGAAAATCTGTTTCCTTCCGGCGACGGAAATCCTGGAAAGTCCCCCGCCGCTCTTCAATTTCTTCCTCTATATTAAAAAAAGTTTCTTAACGATCCTCTGATTTTCACATCAAGTTTTGTGTGAGAACAAATACATAGGGTTCCACTTTGTCGCTGCTGGTGGAAATGGTGGGAATGATGGCTGCTACATGGAGAGAGAAAATTTCAGGTCTAATACACTCTGTGAAGTACGCCTCCGACGTCAATTCGAAGCTCGAGCACTTGAGGAGGCTTAGAGACGAGATATCCGGTGCAGAATCCAGATTAGTCTCTGAGTTCCTCTCTCCCATCCTTGCCCTCATTTCCGATAGCTTCAGCCCTGTGCGCAAAAATGTTACTCAGTACGTGTCTTTTTCACTTTTTCACTCTTATATTACGTGTGTTAATCCCTCTGGCTCTACTGGTGTGTTCTCCCTACAAAGAGAGAGTAACATTGCCATCCATTATTTGGACTTCATTCCGTAACCAGTCTTATCATAGAATTTGACTCTCGCTAAATTTCTTCGTTACTTTCTGAATCCTACCGTGGGATTTCACTGCAAATAAATGGTATACTAGAATCTACATGCACGGCTAGATACCAAGCTTATATGCGGTTGTCTCTGTAAATATGTGTCAATCTAAGGGAATTTTATGCAGTGGTGTTTAAGTTGTTTTTCTTTGGAGTTTGATTCCGCTATTTTGTCAATATACTGAGGCAATTTGTATGCATACCCATTGTAGTAATTTCAAATTTTGTTATCGATGAATTACAGTATGATATTTGCAATTTGAGCACATTTAAAACCTTAAAAACCTTCCTGTCTACCAATATTCAACTGGTCTGGCTGGGTATTGGTATTTTGCATCTTTGGATTGGATGGGGATGAATGAAAAAAGTGCTGAAGTGTCCCATATTGAATCTAGAGCTTTGGTTCTACCCAGAATTGTTGTTACTTTATAATGCATATTAAATTAAACTTTTCTTTATACCAAGCAAATTACTTCGTTTAAAATTGAATAGAAATTCAAGTTTTTCATGTTAAGGGAACCCAAAATTTATTGGGAATGATGCTTGGTTTTTTGTTGTAAATTTAAACTAATAAAGCTCTTTAAAAGCAGATTACTCTATTTATTTCATTTTAATATTTCTTAATGTTTCCTCTATGCTTATCTGCATGGCAATGCATACAAATCAAATGATGTTAATAAGAGTGTGACGGTGTATTGTAGAGCACACAGTAGTCAGGTCCATTTTTTTCTTCCCTTCTATTGATGAAGTTACAAGTGATGCATGTAATTGTTGCTCCGGCTTTAGTTGATTGGATTTGACTTGTCCTGAATATAGGAGTCAATAATTTCATTCCTCAAATGCTAGATATTTCTTTAGGGTAGCAAACATTTTAGCTTAAATGATTTTGGTTTGAAGTATTTTCTTGTGATGTAGGATGATTGGTCAAATTGGTTTGGAGCACTTGGAATTCTTACCTGAAATCGTACCTGTATTAATTACTGTCTTGAAGGATGATACACCTGCTGTTGCTCGACAAGCCATAGCTTGTGGTACTGAAATATTTCGCTGTACTTTGGTCAAAGTTGCTGTCCAGGTTGATTCGAGCTCTTTCGTAAATGCAACATGGATTTGGCGTTCTGCATTTTGTTTGGCATTAATTTTATCTAAAAATGATCATCTACCATAGTAATTTGGTAATATTAGATCCCATTAACAAACTCATTCGATTTCAAAATAGAATTTGGTTGAACAAATTATATTCACGTATTTAATGGGACAAACATGTATTTCACAGATCTCCACTATGCATTTCATTGGGGCTTATATTTTGCCTTTCTATTTTTTCTTTCTTCTTTCCATTTTTTTTTTTTTTTTGGGTCTTCCATGCTTGATCTGTTCTGTTACCCTCACATAGTGGTTTTATTAGCGAAGTTCTTATTAGTCACTAAGCGTACCTTCTGACATTACGCATACATTTTTGGTTGCATATGGAAAATAAGTGTTGTTGTTCATTTTTAATAAGATGTGCATCCATTCACCAATTACTTATAGTATGTTACTTTCCAGATTAGGTGAAAATTGGAACCTGTTCTTTATGTTTGTCTCTTTATAACAACATACAAGTATTGAAACCCACCTATATAGCTGGAAGGAAAAACGCTCTTGCAGGTAGCTAAACAATCTCACAATATGTCAATAACATGCAGGATATGCAATTTTGATATGGTTCTTTGCCACGAAAAAGTTTTAAATTCATGCTCCTTTTCATGGCCTTTTAATGTTTCTTGATAGAGTTTATTGTAAAGGATATGAATTTCTACCATCCTATTTTTCTTTTATTATTGTTTGATAAGGTAATGTTTGGGGGGGGGGGGGGGGGGGGGGG
>CAVNYN010205923.1:0-40769 GCA_963692815.1 Nyctanthes arbor-tristis | reverse complement strand
TTACCCCCCCCCCCCCCAACCAAAAAAAAAAAAAAAAAGAAGGTCACTGTCAAGAAGAAGAATGTATAAACTTGTTGAACCTTTTAATGGCAGAAATTGGTGGTAGCATTCCTGGTTCTAGGCAGTAGTTCCGGTAAAAAGGGTATGGTAATGGTAACATAGATACATAATAGCCAAACAAATTTCCTGCTCTTCTTTTTTCTACCCCTTTAAACAACTAAGCCCTTATACTCATGTCACGTATGCAATCATTATCTGATAGAAGTCTGGATGGTGATGTATGATTTTGCACTTCTTTCTCTCTGATGACCAGGGCCTCTACTCAAGTGAGTTGAATGATGTGCTTAGATCATCATGGGGTTGTGTGCTAAAGTTCAGGGATGAAATATACTCGATTTCCTTTCAGGTATTAGCTAGCTCTACCGCGATCATTGGTTGCATATTTATTTTAGCTTTTTCTAATAGTTAATCTAATTATAAGGTGGGAAGTGATGGTAGAAGGTTGCCTGCTCTGAAATTTGTAGAATCGGTGGTTGTACTTTACACACCTGATCCTAACGGCCATTTGGAGATTCCTCCCGATCAATTCTCTGAAGGTAAATGTATTTTATGTATTTTCTGGGATTTTGCCTTAAGAATAAGGTCTTGGGACAGTACATGGCCAGAACGGGCCATTGAATAATAGATTCTGGAAAACTGCCCTTTGGCATGCAGGGAATTTTGAGGGATTCAATATTTCATCACTTCGTGGTGGACATCCTATACTCAATATTGGAGATTTGTCTGTTGAAGCTAGTCAGAACTTGGGTCTATTGCTTGATCAGCTGAGATTCCCAACCGTTAAATCACTTACTAACTTAACAATAATTGTCCTTATTAAAAGGTACATATCTTCTCTTTCTAACAGGTATCCCAATTCTTTGTCCTATATTTGTCATATCATTTTTTTAATTGTTTCATCATCTTTTTTATTTTTAGTCTTTCAGCTGTTGCAACAAAGAGGCCTGCCTTTTATGGCCGTATATTGCCAGTTTTACTTGGCCTGGATCCTTCAAGATCTGCTAGCCAAGGAATGCATCTTTCTGGGGTGCATCATGCTCTCAAGAATGCATTCCAATCTTGTTTGAATTGCTCACATCCGGGTGCTGCACCGGTATCCTTTTTCAGTATTCATGTTCCTAGATTTTGTTTTTCTGTTGCATGTGTGAACTCTCTGTGGGCCTCTTTTGATTTCCCTCAGGACTACTTGAATTCCCCCATTCGTTTCTTTCAAATGCAGCAATAGTTTATATATTATATTTCTTTTTCCCCTTAACTTTTACTCATCTGATAGTGATGTTATTTTTGGCTTCATATTTAGCATCTGAGCCATAATAGTTTTTCTCCGGAAGGATTCTGATTGTGCAACTCTTTGGGTTCTGGAATTGGTTTTTACAGTGGCGGGACCGTCTAGTTAGTGCATTGAGAGAAAAGAAAGCTGGACAGTCAACGGTACATACTTTGAACCAAATATGCGATGACAATGGAAAAGAAGAACATGATTCACAAATTACTCAGGTTAATGGGGCATCTGTTATTTCTGCGTCCATAATTTCTTATGACATTGCAATGTATGATAATTTTATATTCATGCAAATGATACCACAAACTTCGACAAGGATGAGAAGCCTTCAATTGAAGCCCTTGCTGCAGAGCATGCTGACGCTGGGAGAAAAAGATCTGGCGTGCAGGATATTTCTGATGTGCCTGGGGATTTGTCTGGAAAGCGTGCTAGAACTGGACCTGCAAGCTCAGAGGTATCAGTGCATGAGACTAGGGAAGGAGTTATTTCAAATGCACCTGTAACGTCCACTTCTGTTGCCGATCATGGAGCAGTGCAGCAACTTGTTGCAATGTTTGGTGCATTGGTGGCGCAGGGTGAAAAGGCTGTTGCATCCTTAGAGATTCTTATTTCTAGCATATCTGCTGACTTGCTAGCTGATGTAGTTATCGCTAACATGCGGAATTTTTCTCCAAATCGCCCTGAGTCTGAAGGAGATGAAGTGCCACTCGTGATGGGTTCTTGTCCTGGTATGGGTGGAGGTGATATACACCTCAAAAACTTATCTTCCTTGTTGACAGACGTACTTTCAAGATCCGGCTCATTCCCTGTGAAAAATATCCAAGTTGCAGGTCACCATTCAATGTCCGGCGAACTTGAGGTGTGTATCCTCTTCTTTGAATTCTTATTTAGTACTCTTTGTTTAGGCTGAGATACTTCGTTTCTTTCACTGAATTTCTTAGATGCATCAATATTAATCTTCAATTTCTTGTTTGTTGAATGTTTCAAGTTGATTGCTGTTGCAGCTAGCTCAAGGGGAAGAAGATCTGAAGTCAAAGTCTGAACCTTTGGAGACGTTGGCCAATAGTAATGCTGCATATGATGACTTGGATTCAAAAAGTCAACAAGCAACAGAGCCTATTAATGGATCTGCTTTTGTTGAACACTTTCCATCTGAAATGGAGACTGATTATCCAGCTATGACATCTGCTGCTGTTGACATCCAAACAGCAGTTAATGAAATACCTGGTCTTGCTTCCTCCACTCCGGATGACGGTTTGCCAAGAAATGTGGTTTTGTTTTCACTTGACTCAACTGATATAGAGGATACTGGTCCTGAGCTAGTCACTGGTATAGGTAGGTCGCCACTAGAATTAGTTCCATCTGTGTCAACAGAAAAGTCTGAGGAGCTTAGTCCAAGAGCTGCAGTTACAGATGTAGCCAGCTTCAATTCCTTAACAGCAACTTCGGTTGGGTTACCTGCGCCATTGGTTCTGCCCAAGATGTCTGCCTCTGTCATTTACCTTGCTGATGAACAGAAGGACCATTTACAGGAATTAGCTTTTCTGCGCATCATTGATGCATATAAACAAGTAGCAGTAGCAGGAGATTCTCAACTCCGTTTTTCAATTCTCGCGCATTCAGGAATCAAGGTGAAAACCCTCAAGTATGTATGCCTGTATCTTTCTATGCCATTTTGCTAGGTCTTATATGCATGTGTTTTGCATCATGCAGTTTCCCTCAGAGTTAGAATTGTGGAAGCAGCTGCAAACCCACATATTATCTGACTACGTAAATCATGAGGTAATTGTACAATTTAGTGTCTTTCTTTTTGGGTCTAGTGCTGGCATGATTTCTTAGCTCGTTCAGCCTAAATTCATTATGTTCATGTTGTCTCTTTCTCGTACTGAAAATTTCAGTCAGAACATTGAGTACAACAGTCGCATCCTTTGTACTTGTGCTTGTTTTGCTGCATGTGGTATTTGTACTTGTGCTTGTTTTGCCATGTTTTCCGTTTCTTTCCTGCCTCTTGAGTGTTCTTTGTATTGGATTATCTTCTTTGTAGTAGTTTTAGTATATTGTTTACTCCAGCGCATTTACCATCATTGTGATGTTACTAATCAGTCTGTGTCTACAGGGGCACGAGTTAACATTACGTGTCCTCTACAGGCTACATGGTGAGGCAGAAGTAGACCGTGACTTTGTCTCTTCGACTACTGCAAAATCCATCTATGAGATGTTTCTTCTTAAAGTGGTGCTCACATAAGTTTTCTTGAAGCCAGTTTGGTTTTCTTTGGGAGGTTGATTGTTATCATACTAATGCATTTTCTAATTATTTCATCATGCAGGCTGAAACACTGAGGGATTCTTTTCCAGCTTCTGAGAAGTATTTGAGCAGATTGCTTGTTGAAATTCCTTACCTACCACAGTCAATATTTGAAATGTTGGAGTGCTTGTGTTCTCCTGGTTGTAACGAGAATGATGAGAAGGAGGTGCATAGTGGTGATAGGGTTACCCAGGGTCTTAGTACTATTTGGAGCCTAGTTTTGCTGAGGCCTCCAATTCGAGATTCTTGCCTCAAAATCGCTTTGAAGGTTTGCTTCTTTTTACGAGCTTCCACAGGGGAATTTTTGCAATTGAAGAACCTTTATTTTTACCTTTTTCCCCCTTTTTGCTTTTCTCTCATTGTTTATTTAAAAAATGCCACGTTCTAGTGCATCTCAAGGATTTATACTTCTGATTCAGAAAATCATTTATTCATGGATTGTGGCACATGCGTTTGGATTTATGCCACCTTCTAACTATTTATTGCACTTGAGTATGATCCATATCTTTTGAATAATGCTATTTATCTAGACCAGAAAGACGTCTCCATTGTATTTAGCAATTTTCTATTGAATATTGAATAAGTGAATTTCTCCATGTATTTATTATTATCTACCCATCCCCAAATGTAAAAATGTCAATTACACTGGAGACCAATCTGCAATCACTTTTAGACAAAGTACTTGACTGTTGGGAACATTATGAATAAGAAGCTCATGAGTCTATGTACGTCCTTAGTGTCTATTTTCTCCTTCAATTGTCCTCGTCTGACTTTCATATATTTGTCTAAACAGAGTGCAACTCATCACCTGGAAGAAGTGCGTATGAAGGCAATTCGTCTGGTATATTTTCACAGTTTGCATTAAAAAGAAAAAAAATTGTTCCTACAATGACTATGGAGTCTTCATCAATGACATTTTGGTTTTCTGGTTCCAGGTGGCAAATAAGCTATATCCGATATCATCCATCTCTTCTAAAATTGAAGATTTTGCCAAGGAAATGTTGCTATCAGTTGCAAAAGTTGATCTTACGACCAAGAGAAGTGAAATTGATGGGCTCAATTCTGCGTCACATAAGGTAATTGTTTAAGGTCTATTGATGTGAAGTTGGTGCCAAAGTCACAAGGTAGCTCTTCCTTTCATATAAAGGAAAAAATCAGTTTTACATTTTTTGGAGCCTAGGTCATACTTCCAACTCCCTTGGTAAACAGAGAGCAAGTTTCTCTTACTAGGTTATTTAGCCCCAACCCTCGGCATCTGTACTAGAGGGTAATATTTGAACATTAAAAATCACTTCCTGTATGAGGAAGCAATCTGGTTTATATGTGATAAAAGGGGTTGGGGTGGGGAAGGAAAAAGAGCAACCACATTCATGCTTTCCAAGTTTAATCTCTTCTTCCATTTTACCAGTGTAGTAGAAGATTTCCTCCATGTAATTGAACATCCATAGGATCTCTTCGGGCATTATGTAATATGTTTTGGAAGTCTTGGAGTCCATATCAACCCTAATTCTCTTGTGATTTTTTTCACCAGCATTTAACATAAATATTTCTAATATTTTTCATTAGATGGTGGGTTAATGTACCTGGTTTATAAAATAACGTCTTTATGTTAAGCTGGTGTTCCAGTTTCTGACAACAAAGTTAGGAACCTGACAATCCTTTATCTATCTCGTTCTTGCAAGCCTTTTTGCCTCTTCTTTTTGATGACCATTCAGAGACACTAGCACAGTCAGATTCCTTGTTGCCAAAATTTTTTATGCCAAGTACATGCTTTCCTTTCTTCATTGATGGTGCATCAGGGTTTTTTCTATTTACTTAGTTCTTGTCTTTGTCTTCTATACTTCTTCCGTTCTTCAAACATTGAGAAATAGTTCATTTATATATTTTAAGGTTTATGATCGGAGTTTATGGTGTGTAATGAAGTAATTACAATTGACTTCATGATTTGACAATTGCTTAGCTTGAAATATGACCTAAGACATTTATGAAACAAATATAATTTGGAAAATTTTTCTCGTAAAGTTTGTTCTCTCAGCTGTGGCATCGGTAAAAATGTTCCTTCTAATTCACTAGCTATTAGCTCTTTCTCATGGCACCCCTCCTAGGAAGTTAACCAAAAGGAACATGTGAAAATGATATGAGAGGAAAAGGAAAGAACTTAAATTTCGGATGTAGATGTCATAATTGTCAACTTGGTACTTGGCAAGCAGTATTCTCTTTGGGAAATTTATTGTGCTTTGTTTATCTTCATCTCATTAATGCTTCAAACTCTAGTTCATTATTTGTGTTATTTTTGGTTTCTGATATTCTGCTTTCTTTTTGTGTAGGATGAACAGCCTTCAAGTGAAAATCAGTTGGGAAGTGCTATGGTGAAAGAAACGTCAATCGATGCTCATCAATCATCAGAAAGCATAACATCTTCGTCTATATCTGAGGTTCAGAGGTTCACATCACTGTACTTTGCCCTGTGTACAAAGGTTGATTACTTTTTCTTGGTCTTTATTACTTTTTTATTTTTCTTTATTTTTTTTGGTGGTGCGGGAATTAATAGTTTGCGATACCCCACCCTTCTTTAATGGCTTTATGTTATATATATGATCTGATAGTGCTATATTTGACTAACAGAAGCACTCTCTTTTTCGGCAAATATTTGGTGTCTACAAGAATATGTCGCATGTGGAAAAGCAGGTTTGACCAAATGACAAGTGAATATTATGCTGTCTTGATACTCGGTATTCCATAATCGCAGATTGTGTCATCCGGGTTATTTATTCAAGTCACTATATTTGCAGGCAGTTCATCAACAAATCCCTTTGCTTGTTCGAACAATTGGCTCCTCTCCTGATCTCCTTCATATTATAGCAGATTCACCAAATGGAAGTGAAGGGCTTCTGATGCAGGTCTTGCTATGTTTATGTTTCTTGATAAGCTTTGCATATGAGAACACGTCTATATGTAGCTTATGAAAGCATATGCCACTGCAGGTAGTGCATACACTCACAGATGGAACGGTTCCTTCTCCAGAGTTGATATCCACCATTAGGAAGCTATATGATACAAAGTTGAAGGTAGAATACATGTTATTTCTAGTCACCATCTCTTAATTAACTGAGTCTTCTTTCGGTTTGACTGGACCGATTTGTTAAGGTCCATTTCCCCATGTAGTTTGTCGGTCTAACCAATCTTCTCTGAGTAATAGATAGATCCTTTTCTAGTTCTTCTGCCAACGCCGTTAAAGAACCATCACTTCCAATTTGTTTGCCTTGTCAGGCAGAAAGCAAATTAGAACCAGCGAGCCCTTTATTACTATTGAAGAAGGAAAGAAAGGGCGCCCCCGGGGTGGGGGGGTTGTGATGCAACTGGGATGAACATATACTTCTTATGCTAAGCCTCTCTAACATTCATGTTTAAATTCTATCTCTAACCAACCTGACAGCAATTGGATACAATCCCAGTCCATGGAGAATTCTTTCTGCTGCTGATTGTTCACTTACCTTTTAATCATGGATGTAACTTTCATACAACATTTACTCATGGCTTTTTTCCCCTTTTTTTTGTTTTATGGCTATCTTATTCTGGTTTCTGCTCTTTCCACAGGAAATAGACATTTTAATTCCAGTCTTGTCGTTCCTGCCTAAACATGAGGTGATAATTATTTTTACGTCTCATGCATGAAATATTAGCTTTTGCTGTCTTTTTTGATGCTGTGCTCATCTGACAGTAGTATTAATGACATTACTTTTCTCATGCCTATTCTTTACTTGTTGATAAAAAATGTTTGAAGGGGCATTTTTCTTTTGTGAGGTTGATCAAGGGATAGACCTCCTTGCAAACATTAATTTCCTTTTAAATATCAAGTTAAAAGTTTATAAGATATACAAAATAACCATATACAAAGAAATAAGAAATTGATGGCCCTAATTAAATTAAAATCAACTAGCGGGGAACATATGAGAAGTCAGAATTATTTGAGAATTAAAGAAAACTAAAATAGAGAGGAGAATATTTCAAAAATAGTTGGAAAAATAATTGAGTAAATAAAGGCAGCCATTGATAGCCACCTTGCTGGAATCATGTCAAGAAGCTTTTTTGATTTCGAGTTGCCTGAGTTCTTGGGAAGTGGTTAGTGTTTTGTAGCGTGTTGTTTAGGTTTTATATTTCTTAGTGAAACAAGAAAGAGTTTGAAAGACTCTGTCCATCTAAGACTACACGGAAAAAAACTGAGATGAATGCTCCATTCAGTGAAACTTAGGCTGGATGTTCACATCCTTGTAGGGGAAGCCATTTAATGAGGGGAAGCCACATCAAAGCAGTAGTGACAAGAACGAGAACTTGGATCTCTGGTTGGCCTCACTTATTGGGTGGGGATGGGACAAACTAACAATGTGGCGTGTTGTCATTTGATGCGTGGACTATCAGATCATCCTACCCAAGTTCCTGTCTATTCAATGAGACATCTACCTCAGTAAAACTGCCTCAAAAAATCACCTTGAGGCAGCAATGGTGTGTCTCACTTTGAGTTGGGCCGCAACATTGACTGCGGAAATCATCGTTGAGAAATTATTTCATTCTGTACTTTTGAAGGATCTTGTGCCGATTTCTCTAACCAGAAAGCCGAAATCTTTTGTAAATAATAGTGTTCTGACTTTCTGAAGCACTTTTTCATTGCTTCCATGTTGTTGAAGCTCCACATCACAACTAAGTGAGACGCTATTGCAAAGAGATACTAGAGAAAAGCTAGTAACTTTAGATTGTCTGGGAGATTATTGTAGTGACTTAATTCCTGACCTAAGTTTCTTAGAAATGTCAATTCATCTAATTTCTTTCGATGTATCTTCTGTACTTCCATCAACAATAGAAACCTGTGATTGCTGTGTCTTGACTGAATGGCGTATAACTTCGCTCTTAATTTGCTGTTTTGTTTGAATCCCATTAGTCGTCTTTAGATAGACGTGGGTAGAGACAACTATAATCCAAAATCAGGTTTTTGAATAATTTCATATAGGTTAACTCAAAACTCTTGATAATTAATATTCAGTGCCTGGATTAAATATTGTTTTACATGCTTCGAGAAACTCATCATTTAAAAGGTGATCAATATATAACCAGTGGGGAAGCCAAATGGGGGCAGCGGGATCCCTGGCCCCCAATGTAATTTTTTTTTTTTTTCAATTTTATTTTTTTCCTTTGTTATTGAGTGTGGGAGATAGAAAGAGGTGATATTTAAAGACAAAAAAGGAGGAAGACGACAAGTATCATTTTGTAGTATTTCAACTTTCTTAAATTGGAAAAAGTTCCATGAAAAATACATCAAAATTAAGTTTCACTAGGTAAAGAATGATGGTAAAAATAAGAGTCCATAAAGATTTACTTTTGAATGAGTTTCTTGTTTATTTCAGTTATGTTGTAATGGAACAAATCAAATAGTAACAAGAGAGACAAAAAAAATTGTGCAAGAAAGCATTCATTTTGTACTTAAAAATGTGATTATGTTATATTGTACTATATTGCGTCTTTTGAGAAAAACTTTGCTCAGTTAACTTGTGCTCCCATTGAACCTTTGATCTGGCTTCACCACTGTATGACAGCAGGATAATATCTGGTACTACAATGCAGCTATAGATATTTTCTCTTTACCTCCTTCTAACTGCTGCTTGCCTCAAACTACTAGACTCAGAAATCATTTATTAGCTTGAGCTATGGCATATGATAATACCGTGGCCAGAATGAGGAGATACTTGATATTATTTTTGGGTTGGGTGTAAGTGGGCGGATGTTGGCGCTTAGAACCTGTTTATGCCTATCTGCCACCAGCCGCTGCTATCTTGTGAAGTGGTGTTATGTTCATGTTGCATCACAACGTAGAAGGAATCTTGTGCTCAAAATATGTTGTAGAACTAAATTTATGTTCCTTCGTTTCCCCAGTCATCATATGGTTCCTGATCTCCTCATTATTTTTGTTCTTTTTTTTTTGTTCAGTGCTTGCGTGTGCTTTATCTAATAGAAAAATTCATCTTCTGCTTGTCAGGTTTTGCTTATATTCTCACATCTGGTGAATTCTCCTCTGGATAAGTTCCAAGCTGCTCTTTCTCGCATTCTGCAGGTATTTTTATCTGACGGATCTAATTTTTTTCCCTTATCAGAATAGAAGATTAAACATTCATGGAGTTAGATCAATAGAACTTAGCTACCCTATCCTTATCATGTTCATTAGCCTAAAATGCAGAGACATGGAAGTTACTCCATGATGGGCCAAGGAGCAAAATATTAACATGAATCCTTCTGTTCTAGACATTATACACTCAAATTGGTTTTATATGCTAACTGGCTATGTTTCAAAAACTTTATTATCTAGGGGTCAGCTCATTCTGGTCCAGTGCTCACACCAGAGGAAGCATTGATTGCAGTCCATGGAATCGATCCTGACAGAGACGGAATTCCCTTGAAGAAGGCAACTTTTTTTGCCCTCATCATTTGTTTATTTTAGACTAATACACGAAATAATATTGTTCTGTTAAGCAGGTCACAGACGCATGCAATGCTTGTTTTGAGCAGAGACATATATTTTCTCAGCAGGTTATTGCTAAGGTCTTGAACCAATTGGTGAGAACATTAGTCCCCGTAGTGCTCTTTCCCCGATCTCTTCCCATTCTTTCATGCCTAGCATATGATTACACATTAATATATCTTTGTGCAGGTTGAACAAATTCCTCTTCCCTTATTATTTATGCGTACGGTACTGCAGGCCATTGGTGCCTTTCCTTCACTGGTAAGGCAGTTGTCATTTACCATATCTTGATTCTGTTATTTCTTTGTCATTGGATGAGCTTGTGGCAGAATATCTGGATCATCTGTTACTTGATATTCACTGAGGAATTGCGGTCTATTTTTACCCGATTATGTTTTTCAAATTTTGTTTCACTGAAGAGGTAGCAAAATTCAATTTTCAAAATCAGGTTTATCTGGGATGTCAAGTTTTGGAATTTGTGCTTGGAGCTGAATATTCTCTCTGATGAATAGTTCTCCATTGCTACATGGATGTGGATGTGCATGTTTTTCTATTTTGTGATGTATTTAGACTGGTTAATTTTTCTCAATAAACTTTTGCAGGTTGACTTTATAATGGAGATTCTCTCTCGGCTAGTAAGCAAACAGGTATACTTTAAGAACGGCTTTTGTGATTCCAGTTAATTATCAGTTCAGTATTAGTAACCAACTTAATGTGCCAGATATGGAAGTATCCAAAGCTTTGGGTAGGATTTGTGAAGTGTGCTCAGTTGA
The DNA here is from genome assembly GCA_963692815.1 of Nyctanthes arbor-tristis. Lineage (NCBI taxonomy): Eukaryota > Viridiplantae > Streptophyta > Magnoliopsida > Lamiales > Oleaceae > Nyctanthes > Nyctanthes arbor-tristis. The sequence continues at coordinate 29,841 of CAVNYN010205923.1, read as the reverse complement.
CAAAGCCACAATCTTTCAGTGTGCTGCTTCAGGTTTGTTTTATTCGTTGTGCTGAATTCCGTAAGAAGTTCTTTCAGCCCCTTCAATTATCTCAGAGGTCACTTCCTTCATTTTGCTTCTCTTTTTGTTCAGCATGTTATGCATGCTGTTTTGGAACGTAGTCTAACAACTTTGATATTCTGCAGTGCCTCGTCGAAAATCTCAGAAATCCTGGAGAATCTTATCTTTTCAGATGCCTTAATACTATTAGCTTCCACGAGTTACTTGGAAAACTTAAAATGGGATAACCTAGTTTATTGAAGTGATAAAACCCATGAAAGTGGCAAGAGTTCAATAGTAGTTAGAAGTAACCTAGCATCGAGCTAGATCCAGAGAGTGAAAGGATCATGTTGGGAGTAGGAGTTATCGAGTTTTATGATAGTTGTTGAATGCATGTTGATTAACTATTTTTCGTGCACGCTATTGGGCACTCTTACCCTCCAGTAATTTTACCTTTTGCACTCTAGTTTCAAGTTTCTTGCTACTGTTATAAATGACCTAAGATCAAACACGCGACTTTTACTACACCTTGACAGTATGTAATTATCCTGGATGTTGGTCTCAGCTTTGACAAGGCATGGGATGGTGATGATGGTGATGAAGGATAGAACCCTGAAAAACTAGACTATATTTCTACTTTTAAAGTGTTTTAGCATTTAGAAGTTGATCTTGCTATTCATAGGATATGTTACAGTTACCGGTAGAACCTTCAAAATATTTTTATACAAGCAAAGGAAAATTTCATGTCTAGGATAAATGTGAGTAGCATCCTGTACTCCTGAATGAAAACTACGAGCTATATTCATTTTTATGGTCAGCTAACTGATTACATGTCTACAACACTCAAAAAGTGTTCACCCTCTAATTAGATGTTTTTGTACTGAATAATTAGTATATTTGGATACAAGATTTGATTGGCACTAGGCTACATACTTTGTTTTGACAATATATTTCATATCTGAATGTTGATTTTCAGCTACCTCCAGCACAGCTTGAGAATGCCATGAGCAGAACACCTGCAATAAAGGCTCCCTTAGTTGCCCATGCAAGCCAACCGCATATAAAATCTTCACTTGCAAGGTCTGGAAGTTTTACATCAAAATTGGTTGTAAAATAGAGTTTCCCCTTTCTTAATGAATTGGTTCGAACCTTTTCCTTTCAGATCTACATTAGTGGTTCTTGACATTGCATCGGATCCCCAAACTTCAAGTCAAATTCAGCCAAGCCAGAGTGATACTGGGGATACAGTCAATTCAGATAGAGAAACGGCAACAGAAAAGTCAAAGGAGTCTTCCACAGTCAGTTGATCTTCGGGCGACTGGCACTTATGTATAAAGTATGGCAACCCCTTTCTTTCTTGCACCTTGATGTGTTTTCTTTTGAACTTCAGATTGTTATAATTGACTAATTATGTTTTCTTTCCTTTGCCGTCTCCTGCACTTTTTAATTTTATTTCATCATGCTAGGTAACAATCTCCAGATGTGAAATACTTTAATTATCTGGTTAATTTTCGCCGAGTTAGTTCCAGCTAAATTCCAGTGAGAAAAATTCGATATTCTAAGGAAATATGATGCATGCTAAGAAGTTATCTTGCCTTGGTGAAGAAATTAGTGGGGGCGCTAAACAGAAGTCTTTCAAGTATTTGCCATGGCATGAATGGGCTGGCTCACAGCAGTGGACAAATCGAAAACAGAGTTCGTCTCTCTATTGATGTTGTATAATAGCATTTTTTGGGATTATGTTACTGTGTGATGCTTGTGCTCCATTTCTGTCTAGATTTTGTAGGTTACATTTTGAGTATGTTGCAGTTCAATATTTTCAGCGACAACAGGCTAGAATAAATGACTATTACTAAATTAAAATATTTGTAGGGTGTGTAGGAATTGCTTGATTTTGAAGGATTGGATACCTTTATAATTTTGTTGCAAACTGTCTAGTCCTAATTGCTGCCAGGGACACATTGACTGGATACTTTGAGAATAGAGGCAAGCTTGGGGGTGGGAGAAAATTAGAGAGTTGTAGCATTTCCTGGTCATGGCTTTCGGTCAGTTGAAGTCCTTATCTGGTGTATTCACTGTTCTTTACTTTTGTTGTGAAGATGCTGCTTCATTCAATGATGCTTTAGGATCGCATCCCAACTTTTCGTTTTCCTATTCAGTTTGTATTTGCCTACAGTACACGTTACATGATAAATCGGGGAAAGTAGATTTAATTTTAATTTTTTTAAAAAGAAAAAAGAAAAAAAAAAGGATTTGATTTTAATGGTCCAGTTTTATTTTATCTTCGAAACCCTTACATATGTTGGTGCCTGACTTCTGATGAATTTTTTATGAAAATGAATGTTAAGTTAGTTACCATTACCGGTGATCTAACCATTCTTACCATAGAGGAAATTATAACAAGTGAGATCAAGCCTGAGTGGCGCAATACAAATGAGAACGCAATCAAACTAGTGGCATACCACGATATAGCAATAGGTGCTAGACAATGTGCAATCAAATTATGAGTTCTAGGAATATATTAGCACAAGCCGCAATCAAGTGAGTCAATAAGAGAGAAGAGATTATATGGACGCAAAATTGGAGCACACTGAGCAATCGACTCTGGTTGATGAAGACCAGCTATGATTTTAGTGGCATTCGGCTTTATGCCACTTGACGGACATGTGGTGAGTAGAGGCGCACGTCACAGTAACATTGGTTTCTAGCACATGGCGTGTGCCTTTATACGACACGTGTCCATCTAACGCTGCTAGACAGTTGGCAGGAGATCAAAATCATTAGTACATACCACTTATGATTATGGATATTCAACATCGCAGAGACATTGCTTCAGCCACCTCGACTTATGTTCACCACAAACGCCCCCAAAACAACACCGGCTCTCTCCCCAACAACTCCACCCGATCAAATAACAGGGTCACAATTTAAATATTGACTTGTGATCCTTTATTTATTAGAGCTGAGCTCGTGCCTAGTAGAGCACAAAGTTTTTGACAAAAGAAAAACAACGATCTTGTTCATTCCTACTTACCCTTCATGACATATTTTTCAGAAAATTTACTAGAGGGCTACAACAGAACCCACCATGACATGTATAGCAAAACATAAACCGTGCATTTGCATTTATATTTTGTTTTAACATAAATATTAATGGAACCAATTATAGTTACATATTTTATCAAGGAAATACACCGATCATATGGTTTTTCCCTCTACATAAACTACTATTTATTCTTCTACATCCAAAAAGAAGTTTAATTTTTACAAATAATCTCATTTCATCCAAATTACATTGCAGTGTACTAGTTATTATTATTGTTGTTGTTAACTTATTATGATTATTAATTTAGAAGAAAAAACTAATTGTTTTTTGTTATTGTTGTTGTTATTATTATTAAAAAGTGAAAAAATACTATTGTGTAAATATAAAGTTGAGTGGAAGAAGCAAAACTAGGAGATTGCGAATCAAATTCCTCTTCAATAGAGTGAGAATTGAGAACGGTGGCGTTAATGACATTTTGCCTCCTTTTCTCCCGTTTTTTCTGATTTTCATGCACAGACCATACTCAACTCTTCTTCTACAATTTCAATAAATCGTACGGTTTTTCCAATTTCTGTATGTAAATTGTGAATTTTTCCCCTCAAACTTCTATAGATCCCAAAATTTGTATACAGAATGGCATCAGTTTCTTCAAGTCCTCGAACTGTGGAGGAGATCTTCAAAGATTACAGCGCTCGCGTATCCTTCGTGCTTTAACAGACGGTACTTCCATGTGCAATTTGTCCATATTTACATGCACGGTCTATATTTCTTTTTGATAAATTTTGTATGTGAATTCTTATCCGCGTTGAATTGTCTTGAAATATGTTTTTCACAGATGTCGATGAATTTTATGGGCTATGTGATCCAGGTATTTTTCTGCGCAATTTGTATTGGATTTTCTTTGCAAATGTAGGTCGACTTATCTTGCGCTTCAGAATTTTTTACTCTTTAACTCGATTCTATTTGTGCAAAGACTCTGAAAAGTTGAATTTCACGTTCGTCTTTAGTCTGCTGTGAAAAAAAGTATATTTTGGTTAGTCCAAACTCAATCTAGCTACTTCTCTGGTAACCATCAAACGTTAACTAAAGAAAGCTTTTAGCTTTTAAGTTTCTTTTTTTGTTTCTCTGAATCGGTGAACTACAAAATTCTCTCTACTTTGTAATCCTTTGTTACAAATTTCTAAAAGAAATTGCTAAATAACCTACTGATTGCTTGATACATGGTTTTTTCTGTAAGGAAAATTGTCAGGGGTAAGGCTTTTGCACAGAAGGCACCATTTAATTGCTCACCAAACCTGTCCATTGGTAATAGAGTTCGCAAGAAATAAATATCGTTTGATCAAGAAGTCATAATATTATTATCTTATCTGCGACCAAACTTCAAATGATGGATGTCCTATCTGATCTATTACAATGCCGATGACCACAACACCAGCACTGCATACCCCAGCTCTAGATTATTGACGAGTGCATTATTGCCGATTCAATGTTCTGAAATATGAAGATATTTTGACCACACAATATCGGAAGCATTGATGTTTTAACAATACTTGGGAGCAAAGCTTTATAACATCTCAAGAGAGTTCCATGTTAGATCAGTTCTCCAGGACTTCTGCTCTAAGTGACTGTGTACATTGTACCAACATGCTTTCTGCATGTTAAACGAAAATCTTATGGTGATGCCAACATATAGTCCTGAACCCAAATTTCCTTCTTTCTTGTTGACCAAGAATTATTTGCATCAAAATAAAGTCAAATCCTTAACTCAATTCCATGGTCTTCATTTGTTCATGATTTAATGCTGTGAATTTATATCTAATTTCATTTCTCTATTTATTGATGATTTCATTTTTCCTTTTTCCCCCACCACTTAAATGCACTAATAGATAAAGAGAATTTGTGCCTATATGGACATCCCAATGAAACTTGGGTAGTTAATTTACCTGCTGAAGAAGTTCCACCTGAGCTTCCTGAGCCAGCTCTAGGGATCAATTTTGCCAGGGATGGAATGAATCGTAGGGATTGGCTTTCGCTGATTGCTGTGCACTGGAATGAATCGTAGGGATTGGCTTTCGCTGATTGCTGTGCACAGTGACTGTTGGTTGCTTTCTTTGGCTTTCTACCTTGGAGCCCGTCTAAACCGAAATGAAAGGTATTCAGTTCTTTTATGCTACTCCAACAAATGTGTGGGCAAATATGTTCTCCTTTAATCATGCTGTCATAGGATATTTGGTATCCGCTGCTTGAGACACAAAAATCACTGTCTTCAACCAAATAAGCGCAGACATTGGTAATTCAACTAATACTTGAACCAGATCTTAAATGAGAAGGCAATGGAATTAAGCAGTAATCTCGCAAAGACTTTCCTTTGGTTTAGGCTTTTACCGTAATTTCAGAATTGGGCAAAAAACCAAGAAAAATTCGTAACTTAAATTAATTACAAAATGGCAAATGCATACAACTAAGCGAGATGCATGTTAAACTAAAAGCAGTTTGTTTCTAGCAGACAATACTGGCTTTATCAAATCCCAGAAACGTGGTAAATTCTTGATGCTGTCATGGTGCCTGATCCCTAAGTTTTATGGTCCAAGCAGTTAAGAATTTACTCCAATGTGCATGACTCATTACTCACTAGTATTTAAGTGTTTGATTTATCAAGGGTTCTTCCATGATGCATCTCTTTTGCTTATGCATGCAGGAAGCGCCTATTCAGCTTGATTAATGAGTTGGCTACAGTCTTTGAAGTTGTGTCTGAAAGGAAACCTGTGAAAGACAAACCAAATGCAGATAGTGGGGCCAAATCCCGTGGTAGCACAAAGGTAGGACAAACAAAAGAGTACTCTGTGTGTGTGTGTGTGAGATCGGAAGAGCACACGTGTATATATTAGCACTTGATATATTTTTCATTTAGGTTGCTGAGAACAAATATCAGGACAATCATAGAGCCCCCCCCCCCCAATGGGGGGGGGGGAACCCACCCAAAAAAAAATAATAATAATAAATAAAAAAGAAAGTTGTCTGTATAACTGTGATGGATTAAAGAAATCTGAATATCTAAGAGCATCTCCAATGCAAATGTCTAAACTGAATGCGAGGCTAAGGTGGCAGTAACAATTTATACAGTACGAAGGAACACTTTCCACTTCTAGACAGCCTCCTAGACACTGTAAAGGCAAAATGTTGAAGTGAAACTTGGATGCACTGAAGTGGTTCTGTATCAGGGATGCTGACTTCTATCAAGGAGCTAATGAAACTTCTTTTAATAATTTAAAATTTATTTTCCAACTGCAGAGATCTAGTGATGGGCAGGCTAAAAGTAGTGGAAAGTTTGTAGATGAAAGTTATGAGGAGGATGAAGATGGACATAGTGAAACTCTATGTGGAAGCTGTGGCGGAAATTACAATGCAGATGAGTTCTGGATTGGCTGCGACATCTGTGAGCGGTGGTTCCACGGGAAGTGCGTGAAGATAACTCCTGCTAAGGCCGAGAACATAAAGCAATATAAATGTCCATCTTGCACAAAAAGAGGCAGGCAGTAGTGGCTACTATATCACTCAGGATTAGTAGCATTCATTTGGTGGCTAACAAATTAGGTTAGTAATGTTATTGGGTCTGTGCTCTATGTTATAGCTATAGTATGCAGAAATCCTCAACTTATGGTGTAAACGTATAATTTGACATTTACCCGTGTCATGTTTTCTCTATGTATGATAAATGTAATGGATGACTGTATTTGCTTCTGTTTGCTTAAGTCAATGTGTTTTTGCTTACCAAATCAAGAGGTATTTGCATTCAAGTTCGGTATCACATGTTGACATAGACATTGATAGTCTTCTTCTCTTGCCTTATTGATAATTGGAACTTGGAAGCCATTCATTATAAGATGGAAGAAGCAAGTTTAAAATTGTATCTTCAATGGATGCAAAAACTCCCATCTTGCGATTTGGTTTCTTCAATAGGTTATAAACAGAAATCACCTGAGCTCAAATTTGAGAAGACCAGAACCCCGTTTCCTTGGTTTTCAACCCCAATAACTGCAGGCATTCCATGGGACTACAGGTATGTTTCTCATTTCTCAATGATGCCTAAATTTATTTGCTGGTTTATACTCTTATCAATCTTACAGCTTTTTTTTTTCTTCTAAAAAATTTATTTTCTTTAGAAAAAGTTATTTTTTACGTTATCAATAACTTTTCATTTTATCTTCAATTTTAACCACACATTATCCTAAAAGTCAAACTTTCCAACAAAAATCTCATTCAAAAACTCCTTAAAAAAGTCTTGCCATTTTATACTGCAAGAAGTAAAATGTACCTCTGGAACCAATAATGCACATATCAAAAGATCGGACAGACATTAACAGCAGTTTCTATCACATTAATGAAACTCAGAATACATATATAATTTCATGAAACTAAGAAGCATAATGATTAATTAATGTATTCTAGGGATGGGACTTGAGTGATTGAACTTGGATTTTGCCAGAAGGGCCTCTTGTCCTGATATACAGTCTGTATTCATCAAAAGTCATGCATGGGTAGAGTGCTGGCTGTTCTTTTGTGATTAATTCTTGTGCAGGTTTAATGGGTAATTCACCCCGTGGATTGTAGAAGAATGCAAGGGACACCCGCTCTTTCTCTGAATTAACTATCACTCTGTGCTTCACACTCTTGTAATTTCCATTGCTCACCACCTGCACAGGGTTCATTACTAGCAATCAAAATCTTTCTATCAACCCACCACACAGATCACAAATCCATAGAATGGTACACAATTATGATGCCTAGAAACACTATTTCGAGTACAGGGAAGCAAAGGAAATAGGGTTGAAGAGAACCTGGAGTTGATCCCCTAGGTTGACAACGAAGGAATTAGGAAGTGGATTCACAGTTAGCCAGGTGGTGCCATGGCGGACCTGAAGTCCTGATACATTCTCATCTGGATACAGAAGGGTTATACCCCCAGGGTCTGAATGTGGCGAAAGACCCAACGTAAGATTGGGTTGTGGGCACTTTGGGTAATAGTTTACCCTCAAGCATGCTCCGGGTTCAACTCCTCCAAAAGCTTCCTGAAGATAGTCTGCTCTCAGTCCAAGATTCAATGAGAAAATAGTCATCAGTTTCGAAGCCAGTTTTACGACGAATTCACTGTACTTGCCAGTCAATTCCCTGCACAGAAGGGGCGAGAAATCATATATTACTTTATAGAGCCATATTGTTGGACAAAGCATTTGGCACCCAATTATAATTAGTTCGTGACCAAGTGTTGACTCTTTTATTAAAAATGACACCTCATATAGATGTCATGTAGTCTATCAAATTTACGTGAGCTGTCAACCATAAGTGAAACCCATTTTAGCCCATCCAAACAGTATCTTTAATACATTTTTAGCTGTTGATTTGAAATTTGAAGCCCTTCATGGAGCATTACTGCAGGGTGCAGACACGTGTGGAAAAAAGAAGCTTGTTTTAGCTTAGTAGTGAATATTTCAGTGGTGTATTTCTTCCTAATGTTCTAAATGGCATAAAAGTATGACAAAGCATCAAGTCTGACACTTTTTTTCATGCATTTCTATTGCTTACGCGTGCTAACAAGCAAAGCTTTTTATTTACGCTTTGCTCTTTAGTGCGCTTATGTTATATTTTTCGTGCTTTTTAAAACACTAGTTTTTACCTGCAAGAAACTGGGAGAGCAGGCCACTTGTTCTGGTCCCTAAGCTCCATAGGAAGGTAATGAAGGAAAAAATAGTCATTCCAATCCAATGACATCCCCTTCTCCACCCCAAGACGGCTCCCGTACCCCTCATAAGTACTCGGGGAATTCTCGTATATCTTCTTCTCCTCCATTGGGAGGTGAAAGAATCCACGCCACGCCTCACGAGTACTGACCATCAGCTCATGGCTGATACCATGATTTACCACTTGGAAGAACCCCCACTCCCGGCATGCACTGTCAATCCGACTGGCAGTGTTTTGCTGGACAGGGGGGTCGTCCGAGAACAACTCCCTTAGATCAATCGCCGGAATTCTGATCTCTCTTTCAACTGATTGCACGGTGGACGTGGACGGCCTCTCTGAAGGTTTCTTGACGTAATGCTCGGGGATGACTAGTATCCCGCTGTCGGATAAATATTGGACGGGGACAACTGGCTCTGGCCATTTCTGTAAGCATTTCATGATGGTGATTATTATTGATAATCTTTCTCAGCAATGGGAAAAACACAAAGTAGTGTAATGGTATTTATATAGCTCTAAGGAGTAAGATCACATGGAAATGGGGGGGAGATGGATGCAAAAGTGGTGTGTGTGACTGAAAACGTGAAATGGAAGTTGCCAAAATGGTGTGAATGGAAACGTGAAATGGACATGAAAAGCAGGCTTCATGTATGGCGTGAAGAAGAAAGAGTTCTGGTATGTGTATATATAAGGGACAACGGAGTAACTATAGTCTAATATATTTACAACGTGCCATATAAATTTGAAGATGGTAACGGTCCTAAAGGGATTGACTTAATAATAATAACAATGATAATGATAATGATAATCATAATCATAATCATAATAATAATAATAAGGGTAAATTTTACAGCAAGTCCGGCAATATGTAGCAATTTCATTCCCAACCTTTTTTATTTAATTTTTTTCCCAAATCTCTGGACGCCCTATCTTTTTAAAAATTCTCACAAAAGTTCACCATGGATTTCGTTCATAGGGATCTGTGGTGAGAATTTTTAAAAAGTTATGAACTCACTTAGACCAATTCTGTTTATAAGAACCTTTTGTGAGAATTTTGAAAAGTTAGGGACTCCAGAGATTTAAAAAAAGATTATGAATGAAATTGCAATGTTCTATAGAAATTATTTTTTTGAGATTACAAAAGGGATTGTAGGGGTGGAAAATCGAACCATTGACCAAGGGTTTAAGAATTTAACTAGGATGTCATCAGACTACAAGAGTCTTGGTGTAGAAATTATTATTATTATTATTATTATTATTATTATTATTATTACTACTACTACTACTACTATTATTACCACCACCGCTATTGCTACTCCTAGTCCTCCTCCTCCTCCTCAATGTGTATGACTTGTGAGAAGTTAACTAAGGTATAATGGAATGGAACGTAACGCGTAAAGAAGTAGTTTAAATTGTTAGACTAAAACTGAGAAGCCGGTGGAGACGTAGGTGATGATGACAAATGAAATGACAATACGAGTAGATACATGAATGGTGAATTATGGGGTAATTGGCCCAAAAGATCCATATCTTTCAATTTGATTGTGCTAATAATTTCTACTTTTCATTTTTTGGCAAACTCATCCTCACCTTTACATTTTTTGGTGAAATTAGTTATACTGTCAAATTTCATTAAATTTCCCCATTAGCGAAAAGCCTATGCATCACATTCTAAAATTTATAAGGTCAATTTTGGAAGCTCACCACAAAAACATGACTTTTCTCACTGAACAAACAACTTTCCATCTATGTAAAGTTTTATTTGCAATATATTACATAATATTATAAATCAAAATTAACGCACTCAAATCAAAATACCGCAATAAAAATATTAGATAGGATTAAAGAAGGAATAATAACCCATTTAGTATAATTCAAAATCTATTACAAAATATGTGTATGATTAAGAAAATATAATATAGTAATAATTAAATTAAAGTTGGCGTCAAACAAAAATAAAATAAAATAAAATTTGAAAGGTAAGAAATAAAAGAAAATTTAAAAGGTGATATAACTCAAAAATTCTTTTCATAAATAGAAAAAATGATTAATAACCCATAAAAAAGAGAGAAAATAGTTATTTAGAAGAGGGGTTTGTTGATAAGTTGTTGAACTTAGTTTCTTATATTTTTATCTCCCTAAACAAAATGGTAAAAGGCCTGATGTGTGGTGGTTTAAAAAAATACCCTCACAAAATTTAGAAGGTGATGTGCATTTGCATTTAGTTAATGGATAAATTTAACTGAATTTGATAGTAGGGACCAACTCTACAAGAAAATGTAAAGGTAAGGGTGAATTTGTCAAAAAATGAAAGGTATGGATGATTTGCACAACCAAGATAAATGGCAAGGATGTTTTGCGCCAATATGTTGATTGAGAAATAACAGCCATGAATGAAGCGTCATTAGAGGTGACAAAGACCCCCCAACGGTCCAACCCTTAAATTTGGGAACGATAGATTACAAATTAGTCTTTTGACTCTTGAGGATCTTTTCATTTTTCAACTACTAAATGAACTTCAACTCAAATCGTGCTTATCGTTTTCCAAAATAGTTGATATTGACAAACGAGCTTCAAATAAAGGAAGTAGTAAATCAAATTAAGACATGACTAATGTGGATGATGAACAAATAATACAATTATTAAGTGGTGTCCCTAGCAAGTGATAAATTTCTTTAAAAATGTGACTAAAAATAATTCTTGTACCATACTATGACAATTTTGATTGATAAAAGGTACTCCATCTGACTCCATCTATGCAAAAATAAACGTTCTACTTGATTGTGGCTTCCTTAAGCTTTTAGAATAAACCATATAACAGTATCATCATACCCGAGTTTTAACTCTCTTAAAATGCATTTGCATTTGCTAAACAATCTAAAGTCTCTTCTTGATTCTCAGGATATAATATGGGATCTGACTGCAGCACTAGGGATCACAATTTTAGCCCTAAAACTCGACCCGGGGGTACCCGCACCGTTAAGTAATGGGACGGGGTATGGGCGAAAGTGTCCGCTCCGGAAGTCTAATGAAGCCAGGATGGGTGATAGCCGCCTCACCAGCCCTATTGACTCGATAATTTTTCTTTTTTAAATTTTTTAAATAAAAAATTTTGTGGAAGAACTCAAAGAAAATTCAATGTGACAATGGAGTTTAACTCCCAAGTCTTAAATGAAGATTTATTTGTAATGTTTGAACTTTTAAAATTTGGTTTGTGGTTGAATATTGCTTGATTATTTGAACTTCTTATTTGATCATTTGGTTGTAATTTAAAATATTATGTTTAAACATTTTATGATTCAATGTTTGATTATTGTGTATAATTTTGTTAAATGTTAGACTATGCTTATTTTGGTGAATTTAATATTTTTTGAATTTTTTATGTATTTTACATTTTTTAATTTTTTTATTTTATTAGGATTTTTTAAAAACGGAGCGGGTAATATATATTTTTTACCTACTTGACTTAAACCACCCTTCCCCGTACCCAATTCAAATGGGTTAGGGGTAGGTATGCGGCGAGATTAGTAGAAACCGGGGGTACAGGGGAAGGCCTACCCAACCCGAACCCGCTCCCGGTTGCCATTCCTATGCAGCACTCCAGTTTGTTCTGGGGAACTTTATCTATCAATCAAAATCTGAGTAACAAGTCAAACTTTAATACTAAGTGTATATTCTTAGTAAAAAACAAATTTTTACACTTTTCATGTATATATATATATTTTTTCTTTTTTACATTCTTACAACACATCATTCCTGAAAAATCAACTTTCAAAAACCAAAATCCATATCAGCACTCTAGAAGAAACTCAAGGTAATATCCAAGTCGTCCCTATCTTCCCTAATAAATCTACACTATGATATGTAGATCCAATGCATTATTACCTCCGTCCCATAAAAATGGTCAATTATTTGTTCTTCATTGGTTCTAAAACATAGTCCACTTTCTTTTTAAAAATGTAATTGAAATATTATTTTTCTTATATACCCCTATTTAATGTGCATAGTTATAAAAAAATTATTAAAATGGAACAATTAATTAATGAAAGGGTATGATAGGGAAATAATGTTAAAAGCTACTTTTCCAATACTATTAAATAAATTTTTTTTAATTTATATGAAAAATAAATATGATCATCTTTTTAAGACGGAGGCAATAAAAATTTCTAGTACCAATGGCTCCTTATGGTACCAGCTACTTGAGGTGGCCCCATTTGAAAATTAACACATGCTTTCTAATTGTTACATGTCCTTTTCTCATTCTGTCACCCCATTTATTTGTATTATAATGATACGAGCAGATGATATTAGAAACTTTTTGATCAACATATGGAGAGCTGAATGCAAATCACACAAAATTCACCTTGAACGTGGAAGCTGTGCATTCAGTAAAAATAAATTAATATATATATATATATATATTAGGTAAGGTGGATAGATATGAACTGTCAAGACTTGGCCGAATTTGGAATTTACCAACAAAATCACTAATGGAGATAGCGTGAATGAATGATACCAAAGTAGACCGCTCCCATACTATATTTTGGGAAATGACAATCTTCTAGCAAGTCCCACTACTCTAAAAGAACAATAACTGGTACATATGATCCAAAATCGTGGCTGATATTGGCAAGAAAGATACGACCATACCCGTTATTACAAAAATGACTATCGCTCGATCTTTTGAGACATACGTGGTCGTGCATTGAAAGGGGGCATATAAGATTTTAGATTTCTTTGTTATATTCCATCGTCTCAATGTAATCTTGGAGATAGGATACACCTTGACGCAACGGATATTTGGAGCTTGGGCCTAGGAAAATGATATTTGTAACGCTATGGAACACAGCAAAAAGCATAGATGCAAATTCAATCAAAACTCGCACCACATTATTATCCTAACTAATGTTAGATAGCCTTATTGGTACTAATCATTATTAATCCACGTGACATCATATAATAATTAATTAAATTATGGGGTTGTCTTTTAACTTCACTTACAATTTAACGTCATGTATACTATTACCTAAATTGATGATGATTACTAGTAGTGTTTGATAATATTAAATATCCTCAAAGTAAATCCAAATCTCCAAGCTCCACATGAGCAGATCTCAAGAAACTTCAATAAAACCATATTATCATGATACAGAGCCATTTATCTTGAGATGGGATCTTTTCTTTTCTTTTTATTTTTTTTAGGTTCTTTAGCTAAAAACCCTTTTCCTTGACAAGGGTTTGAAAAATACCTTTGAATCTAAAAGTAATAGCAAAAATGCCTTAAAAGCATTGAAAAAATACCTTAAAAAGATCGGAATTTTTTTATTAATCCTATTATTATTATTATTATTATTATAAATTCAATTTAATATAGGGACAATTTCTAAAATGGCAAAATTCAAAAAAGTAAGTTTAAATATGGCCCTTTTAAAAATCTTGTGCAAAAATGGCCATATTTTGAATAAAATTACATTCCTACCCTTACAAATGATTGTTATTTCTTTCTTTAAAATATATGAAAGATGGTACTTGATTGTTTAAAAAGTCAACAATATTGTACTTGTAAGCAAGTGATTCTCAATCCACAATAGGTTGTAACTATTGAGTAAAAGAATTAAAATTATGATATTCCATACAGTTTACTCTCTACAGTTATATGTGGTAATTCTCGACAGTTACATTTCGACAAAAAATATAATCATGAAATTTCATATAATTTATCTGTATGTCTCAACAGTTATGTAATGTGGTTCTCGACAATTACAATTTGGCTTGGTATTCTATACACTTTTTCTGTATGTCTCTACAGTTATGTGCAGTGGTTCTCGACATTACAATTTGACTTGATAGTCTGTACACTTTATCTGTTGTTTCTACAGTTATGTACTGTAATTCTCAACAGTTATAAATTGACAAAAATTGTAATTATGGCATTCCATACACTTTGTATGTATATCTCGACATTTAATCATGCCAATTATCGAATCTCACTAAATTGTATACATGTGACACAGTTGATTCGTATATCTCAACAGTTATTCGTAGTATTTAGATTTGCAAAATAGTGTAAATATGCTGATCCGTACAATTTATTCGTATAATTTGACATTCAACTAGGGTAATTCTAGACAATTATCAAAGTGTAAATATGTCATACATTTGATTCATATATCTCGACAGTTATTCATGGTAATTCTATACCGTTATAGTTTGATAAAAAATTATAAGTATGATACTACACACAATAGATTTATATCTCGACATTGTATGACTCAAAATTATTGTATAGAACACAAATGAAATATCACGAATTGATAATTTGCTATTCCAACTATCTCTCAATTCGTTATTCCAACTATCTAGAATTATTCTAATCAATTGTCAAGATTTAGAAAAGTATCACATTACAGAAAATATTCACTTCAAAAGTCAATCTCCATCCCCCCGAGAGTTAAACACCCCATAATTATTTACTTCACCGAACTTTTTCCGGTCATCAAGCAAACATTAGGTGAGGGATTACCAACAAAGGCTCCGACTGAGAAGGGGAAATTCCGATACTTAGCAATCACACCAAATTCCAGAATTCCGAGTCACGAATTGGACCTTTCAACATGGGCCTTTTCACTTCTTTTCAACAGAAAAACTGAGTCAAAAAATTGGTGTTAATGGGAAAGAAATCAACACAAAAATTGCTCTAATCAGGAATAAAGTCTCCAATGAGAAGGGTAAATTTCTAACCTTAGCAATAGCACCAAATTTCGCAACTTCAAGGCACGATTTGAAGCTTCCAACACTAGGCCTAGGCTTTCACTCCTTTCCAACCGCGATCGAACCTCTCAACACGATTTTAACCGGTGGTGGAACACAACTAAGAGTCGAGATCCACTGAATCCATTTGCCAAGACAAATTTTGTTGGTGAAATGATTTTGGGAAAATTATTAGGTGGATTTGCAATAGCCGGCTGTGGGTGGAGAAGAGAGAGTAACACATGTCAAGGCAATAATGGAGTCAAATCCAGCTTGACGTTGCGAATTCAAGCAAAGGAAGCGTCGGATTTGAAATTTGTAGAAGAAACTAATGTTGAAATTCTGAACAAAAAAAAAGATATTTAAGAAGAACGTCTAGATTCAAGAAGAATACAGGAAGAATAAGGTGTGGTTTTTGGTGGAAATTTATATTTTATTTTGGGGCATTTTTGTCTAAAAAAAGTGCAAAAAGAGACATTTTTGCGCATATTTATAAAAGTGTATATTAAAAGGTGCCACTTTCTGTAATTTCCTCTTTAATATAATCATTCAATCATATCACCGCCTCCAAAAGGTAACCGTCACAACCGCCACAAATTAGTAACAATCAACCAACCACTATCGGAAAACACGGTAAGAGAAGAAAAACACGGTAACAACAGGCCGAAATATGGTGGTCTAATTCTGTTAACACGGCAAAAAAAAGTAGTAACAATATCCCAAAAACACGGAAAATATCGTAACAAACCCGAGAAAAATAAAAATTGGTAACATACGTCCAAACTCACCGGATAACATGTTGCGTTAACATGGTAACAAAATCAAAATTTTAATATGGTAATAAATCAGGGGAACAAAGACCTAAATTTTGGTTATCTAGCCATGTTAACATGGTAACAAAAAGGTAATCCAGAATGTTCACACCTCATAAAAAATATTGAACGTTCTTACAGAAACATTAACAACCGAAAGGCAAATCGTCTGGAAAGCATCAAGAAACTCAATGTATACCTTTTTACCAAAATCTTAGTGCAAACAGATTAACAATAAAACAACCAAGTTTTGGGTTACAAAATCAAAACCCATTAGCCTCAAATTAAAAACTCGCGAAAAATTATTTATATATATGTATGTATATTGGAGTGAGGCAAACTGAGCGAGAACCAAAGAAAGGGAGAACAGTGGGGGGAGTAGGGAGAAGTGGGCGAGGACTGAGGTAAACTGAGAAAGAAGAGACGCACCACCAAAAATATAAAGATCTACCACATAAGAGGCAACTAAGTAAAAAAATCATGGTTGGATAGAAAATGATACCAGACGCAGTCTACCCAATCTACACTCTCCTAACATGGTAGCGAGTAGTGGTTGCAGAAGTGACGGCGGAGGGAGTGGCGGGCATAGAATGATATCACAAGAGGATAGAATGACTGAAGAATCGATCGTGGGGGACAGAAGGAGTGTTACGGCAGACGGAAGGAGTGGTGGTGGCGCCGACGACTTTTGCTAATTAGGTTTGAAATAGTAGAGTGATATAAACTTGGTTTATTAAAATATTTAAAAACACTAGGTTTGAGTTAAATGTCTCAATACTAATTGAACTTTGTATCACGTCTTCAGATACTCATTAAACTTTAAAATGTCGCCAATTACACACTGAACTTCAAAAAACGTCTTCCATTACCCATTCACTAGTAGTCTGTTAGATCCTTTAAACGGAATTGCTGATGTGGCAGATGAAATGCTTATATGGCAATGACTGCGGTTAATTTTGCTAAAGCAAAGAACTGAATCCGCCAACTACTCAATTCCCCAAAATAAAAAAACAAAGGAACAATAATCAAAGTAATTCTCAACCTAAAAATGCTCCACCAGTCATCCACTGTCGTCTACCCACCTTTAGCAGCAGTGGCGGCTGCTGTAGCGGTGGTGTTGAGATAGTGTGCTCTTCCGATCTTCCAAGCTAATAAGGAGGCCTAGCTAGAACCACGGGTTGTTGCGATGAAATGGATTCATTATGAGCTTGGATTTGTTCCTGTGGGAGATTTAGCCCTTAAAGAAATGTATCATATTTGCACCACCACCAAAATGGGTGGTGCTGCCACCCAAATTCACTGGCACTTGATTTATTCGTGGTTGCATGGCAGCCAAAGTAGCCAGAAATTCCCCACCAGAATAGAATGATCCAAGCGTAGGCAAAGACCTCAAAGAATGAGATTCAGCGCTACCACTTGGCAATATCCCAAAGTTACCTAAAATTCCACCAGCCACGTCTATCATATTCTGCAGCGGAAGCGTTGGTATGACAAAAGGTTGAGTTCTTGCTGTCTTGCCACCAGTCGATGACGATGACGGGGCTTTGCTCTGCTTGCTCTTCCGGCAGCCACCGCCTACGGGGACATTCCTCAACGTGCCTCCAGGAGTCCAGTACCTTCTGCAACCCTTGATTATTGTTAGGACGGTAGTGGAGGGCTGGTGGGAGCTTTTTTAGGTTGAGAATTACTTTGATTATAGTTTCCATTGTGTTTTTATTTTGGGGAATTGATTAGTTGGCGGATTCAATTCTTTTAGTTAGCAAAATTAACTGCAGTCTTCGCCACATAAGTAATCCATCTGCCACATTAGCAATTCCATTTAAGTGATCTAACGGACTACTAGTGAATGGATAACGGAAGACATTTTCTAAAGTTCAGTGTGTAATTAACGACATTTTAAAGTTTAGTGAGTATTTGAAGACATGATACAAAGTTGAATTAGTGTTGAGACTTTTAACTCGCTGATCAATCAACACCCCACCGCCTTAAAGACAAAAAAAAAAAAAAAGAACAACAATTCCCCATTTATATTGGGAATAAAAAGTGAAAAAAAAAAAAAAAAACTTGTGTGATCTAACAACAGATGGTACGAGTGACCTTGACATATTGATCTTACTATTGGTCAAAAAATAGTGCCAGTTCAAATGTGTACATCAATAGTTAGTTATTCCATCTTTGGTAGTAGAAGCTACGGGAAATAACAAACTTTCTAAATGAAATTTAGAAGGGAAAAAAAAAACTGTGAAATACAAATCTTGACTCAGTGATTTCAAAGAAAATCCGTGTACAGACCCTTCAACACACACAACATAGTGCAACAGTCAACTCACTGAAAGAAACAAACAAAGAAGCTGAACTCCGGCCTTGAACAACTCGCCGTCGCCGGACCATTTAACCCTTCTCCTCCACCGCCGGCGGGGAGGGAAGCAGGTGGTGGGGGTTGCTGAACTCAAGAGGTGAAGAAGAAGACAGGCTGGAGAATGAGGTACAAGGAAAGGAAGAAGGTGCTGGAAAATGTCACAAAAGCCAGTCCATACAGCATTCTCATCAGACCCATTGATCAAATCGGCTTTTGAGATTTTACTCAAGAATTTCAGATCTGTCTATTTCAGTTTTGGAAGTTGGGACCCAAGAAACTGTAAAGAGAAGACAACACTGTGAACTCAACTTGATAGATCTGCTTGGCCGATAAGGGTTTTGTTGCAGGAACCCCTTTAGTATTTAGCATTAGAGTCCTCAATCTTATTACTGGTGTAGCAAGTAAGATCCCGTTTGTAATATTTTGGCAACCTCTGTCCCCAACCTTCTGTTGTCATTGAATATATGATTATAACTTTTGCTTTTTTTTTTTCTTTTCTTTTTTTTTTTTTTTTTGAAGAAAGGGATTTTATTCATTAAGCGAATCAAGAGCAAGTACATCAACAATTAGCATAGGAGGCAAACTAAAACAGATACTAGGATCTATCATAGAACCAGCTGCTCGAACAAGCGTATGAGCAACTTGGTTCGCAGATCGTCTAACGCAAGTGAACTCTTTGCCATCGAGTCCTAACATTAATATTCGACAATCATCTAGAACCAGACCAAAGGGAGAAATATCAATGGGATTAGAGCGAAGAGCTTCCTAAACAACGGAGACATCCATCTCCACTGTGACTTGGTCGATGTGCATATCTTTTATCCAGGTCAAGGCCTCGCGTACTCCCATGAGTTCGGCCAGCGTCGGGTTGAAACCACCTGCGGAGTTAACAATCTTGGCACCCAGAAAAGAAGCTCTATCATCTCTAAGGACCATGCGGAGACCAATAAAATTTTGATTAGGAAATAGTGCTGCGTCAACAGTGATTTTTAACCTCCCAACTTCCGGCTTCCTCCAGCAAGTAGTACTAGGCGTTAAAACGGTGGAATTATTTACCTGAGCTTTCCGGGCTGCCCTCCATTGATCCAACAGAATGCTGGCCATTGATATCACTCTAGAAGGCAAAAGAGATTTAGAATGCCACACTACTTCATTGCAATTGATTCCATTACTTGCTGGTCCGATCTGCCGAGAAGAGACAGCAGCCATTCCTTGAAATTATTTACATTACCTCGGTGAAAGCTAACAGTTGAGGCATGCCAAACTCGCCGAGCAAAATGGCATTCAACTAGGCAGTGCATTGTAGTTTCATTGGCCATGAGACAAACTGGAGATTGAGCATCAACACTTACTCGCCTTATCCTAAGCTGGTCCGTTGTAGGAAGAACACCCAAGGACGCTCTCCAAACGAAATTTTTGACTCTAGGTGGCACAGTCAGATTCCAAATAAGACCCCAAAGTCGATCTACCGGAGGAAGTTGCTCAGCATTGTTCATTGTTCGAGCCAATCGGTAAGCACTCCGAACGGTATAAATGCCTTTCGTGTCATGTCCCCAGAACAATTTATCCGAATTCTCCCGTATACCAAGTGGAACTTGAAGGATGAGACCCTTGTCTCTAGCCTCAAACAAGTCATCTAAAATATCCAAATCCCACGTGCGAACAGCCGGTACCATAAGTTGGTTAACCGTGATATCATCACCACCTGGAATATAACTTTTGCTTGTTTTGTGCTCCGTATTTGTTATATATTTGATGTTCTCTATTCATTTGCTAATACTAGTACTAGTATAATGTTATGCACTGAATTTTGACCTTTAGATTGGAATGACAAAGGAATGAGAAGATGATTGTAAAGACTGAATTTTTTGAGATCGGAAGAGCACTTAACATCTATTTGTTCTTTTTTTTTATACTTATAGAAAGAGAAAACCTCCATCACCACCGTTGGTTATTGCATTTATTACGTTCTCATTTTTTTTATTTATTGGTTTTAGGTTTATCAATATTAATATTAATATTCCACCAATGGTATTTCCTTGGAAGGTTTTGGCTTGGCCCTCCTCCCTTGTAATCTTCCAGTGATTAATGAAAAGTTAGATCCGCATATGCATCAAAACCCACCATTTGTTGGGAAATTAATTGTAAAGTGATAAAGAAACCACAAAACATACAATAAATTAGGCTCCACAACTTAATACAATTAGGTTTATTGGAGGCCTAAAAACCACATTGACCTCTAATAGTGTTTTTAAAAAAAGGGGCGGGGGGGGGGTTGGAATCAATATTCCACCAGTGATTAAAAATTCTGTTGGCTTACTTTGGAGTGAGCAATAATTTGTATTTGGTAAAAATTCTCATGGAGAACCTACTTGCTATATTTCTAATATTTTGGGAGCTCCAATAGTAATTTTTCCTTTTTAATTACCTGGACTTATCACTTGCAAAGTTTGCATTTGTACGTGTCAGATATAGATTAAGGCACCACGTAATTTTTATTTTTTTTATTTTTTAATTTTTTTGCTGTTTCTATTTTTCATTTTGTCAGAAAGGGAAAAGATTTGAGTGAGATGCAAGATCGCCGATTTTCTTATGCTATTGCCGATTTTCTTATGCTCCTTCTCATTGTCATTGGAATATATTTGTTTTTCATTTTTGTGTACATGATGATTCGACCTGAATTACCCCTTCATGCTACGTGCAAAGTTTGATCAAACAATCGATACAAAAAACTCATGATCTGTCTAGTACCGTAACACCTGACAATTTGTACTCGAACATTTTCATACAGTTGATCTAACCTTCAATGTTTTACATTTATTAAGAAAAATCATGTAAATTTATCATGCCAAGATGAATAAGACTGAACGTAGTTTCTTGCAAAGCTGTTTAGAAATGATACATATTCCCACAGAGAAAAGAAAATACTAATGGTCACTTGCATTTATTATCAGAGATCTCCATAAATTCTGAGATTCCTAAATTAACTCAAGACTCGAGAGTATCGACTTTCACGAGTCGAGGGGCTTTCCCCTTTGATCGAACCACGTCAGACATAACAAGGTGCCATTTAGATTAGCCAGGATGTCTGATAGTTGTGCCCTGCTCCATCCAACCATGTCTGATGCACATGCATCCAGGTGAACCCTCCTGCAGCACTTGCATCCTATATGCAAACATTAAAACAAATACTTACATCAAATGCATCTAAAGGAGAAAAAGTTGCCAGTACAAGTCAAAATCTTACTTTTGAACTCAATAAAACTGTGGTTAGACAGCACTGCTTTTCTTCTCCTGCACGAGATACAAGCGACTTAAATCCAGACAAGAATGACATAGGCTATTTCTATGAGGATTTCAAGAATTTACAGACCAACCAGAAAGATAATCTGCAAATGATTACAACAGAAATTTATACCATTTTCAGCTTCTCAGTACAGCAAGATCAAATTCTCTAATAAAAGATAGAAGTATTCAAAGACAAGATATTTTGAAAAGTTCATTTTCACGGGGCCATTGTGCTATAAGAACACTCTTTACAGTATTCAATGAGTATAATGCAGCAGAATCATCGCGCTTTTTCATTAAAACATCAACCTAACAATTCCAATTCAGTTACTGACATACATCAGTAAAGAGCTCCTCCTCCAGGCAGATGATAATAATTGAAATAAGATATATAATCATATCAAACCAAGAGTGGTCTTTTGATCCCAATAAGCACCAAATTTGTCCAGCCATGGAAGATCATTTACTTTTCATTCCCATTCACGGCACATAAATGATAATACTTGAAATAAGATATATAATCATATCAAACCAAGGGTGGTCTTTTGATCCCAATAAGCACCAAATTTGTCCAGCCATGGAAGATCATTTACTTTTCATTCCCATTCACGGCACATAATGTTCAGAAGTGCTTGGACAAATAATCCTAAAAGAATATATACACAGAATAAGAACTAGTAAGACCTTGACATAGATGACCCAGAGACGTCTTTTCCAACAAATTAAAACATTTGATGCAAGTACAGATCAAGTGACTTTGTTTCAGAAGATGAAGCCTGTTTGGCTAAGCTTAAAGAGTTTAACTATTAATTTAAAAAGTTTTAAAATGCACATTTTCTTTTATTTGTTTAAGTTGGAAATACATAAACGTTAATAGAAATGACTAATTACTTAGCTGGCTAAACTTGCTCAATTTACCAATTAAATAAGGAGGTAAAGCCTCACCTGCTTGCTCCCACTTCTTTAACTTCACTAGCCATGAATGAGAATCAACCTGTGCGGGTAAAACCTGATCAACCCAAACCCGAAATTGTTTACCCCGATTATCTCCATAACACGTTCCCAGTGAAGTTACAGAGTCGCAGAGAGGTTGTTCAATGCCAGATGGGTGAAAGAAAACACCGGACGCACACTGCAAGAGGTGAACTAGTGAATAAGCTACATAATCAATCAGCCGTGCTATATCTGGGATTTCAAAGAAATAAAAACCAACATCAGTTCAGTTAAGGAATAAAAACAAACGCTAGTCTAATTGCAAATTGTAACGCCTTAATGGGTCAAAAAATCTTGAGAGCATTTTCCTTTTTCTCTCTCCTATTTTTCTGTAAGGCAGGACACTCTCTGAAACTCAAATTAGTATTTATAAACTGAAAAATAAGAATGAGGAAGCAAAATGATTTTTAAATGCAAAGACTACTCATAGAGGGACAGAAGGCAAAATAAAATTAATCTGCAGAGATACAAATAGAATCTACTGCATGTAATCTTTATTCAAGGGCAGGCATGAATCAGAACTGAAAAATTTCTCATAACATTAAAATTTATCGTAGCATCCACTCTCTTTTTCTCCTCTATCGATTCTAGAACAATTAGTTAGACAACAAAAAAGACATTTAAATCTTACAAAGTGTTTGGCAACTGGACGAGACTATAATCTGGATTATCATCTGCCACACGGCATCATTTCATTGGTTTCACTTTTTTCAAAAAATCAAAAAGTAAAAGTCAAGCCGCAATTGTTTACTCTTTACAAAAACAACTAATAAAATGATGTCACGTCGCAGATTATAATCTCATGCAGTTGCCAAACACTCTCTTAATACATTAGTCCAATATTAATCTATTTACTCTAGTCGAGACAAGGATTGACTTCAACTCAGTTTAAAGAGAAGAACTAATAATGTAAGTAAAATTAAGAATAAGACACTTGCAATAAAGTACCATTAGCGGCACATAAGATCCCCTTCAAAATCTATAAACAGGCTCTTTCATTAATTCATCCAATAAAATTAACTACCACATATTTCAGAGACCAGAATGCATAACCAAAATTTCATATTTGGTCAGAGATCATAATAGACTAACTAAACAGAAATGCATAATTCTTGAGACATAGATTTAAAAAAAAAAAAAAAATTTACATACACAAACCGCCTTAAGACTCGCCAAGTAAAGCTCAGAGTTCTCAACTTCTGCACGCCTCCATCTCTCATAAAGCAAGTAAAATTTCACTATTTCATAAGCAGGATCAAATTTATCCATCTTAGGGTCCACTAGGTCCGTAAGATCTCTCGGGGATATACTTGGACCCAGGTTAAAGTGGCCAATGGCTTGTGTTATCCCTGCTGCACATCTCTCCGTTGCATGAATTATTTTAGGATTATCTTTAGCATTTGCAGCACGCCACTGCAGCAATTCTTCCTGGGCATTACTTACCTGCAAAGTTGAACACACTTGTAGAAGCACGGGGAGAAAATTTAAATCCTTTACAAGACATCAAGAAAGTGAAGGAAGATTTTTGGTGGAACACTAACCATCACACCATATACATCTGGAATGCTAAATAGCTCGGCATCATTTCCAGAATCTCCACAAACGAGTGTATTACTTGGTACTTTACCCTCAGCTTTGAATTTCTTAAGCAAATAAGCAAGTGCTTGCCCTTTGCCAGCACCCTGTGGCAATATATCTAGGTCCATCCCTCCGCTGTAAATTATTTTGCAATCCAACTGACCAATCACAAAGCAAAGGTGCGAAGAAGTAGTTCAGAAAGAAAGATAAGGAAAATGAAGGCTCTCTAATGTGAAAGTTTCATCATACCCCACGTTCTGCCAAGCGTGCAGAAAGAGTTCTCATAACATCCTGTGCCTTGTCTTTCTGAACGTAAAAGCTTACTTTATGGGGTCGTTGCTCTGTCTCTGACTGCATGCATCCAAAACTTTATTACAATACCGATAATGCTTACACATCTCAAAAGCTATTTGTATTATTATACCTGAAGAGTAAGCTCGGGAAACTTGTTTGCCTCCTCCGATACTATATTTCTATCCCAGTTCTGATTTAAAAATTCAACCCATCCATTGTCAGGCACCATGGAATTGCCATATGTTACTTCGGTTCCAACAGACATTATAGTGATATCTGGAGTGAGCATGGGCTTTTCTTTCCTTAGTTGATTGTATAGTTTAAGAGACCTCCCAGTAGAGAAAACTAACAAGGAATTATGGCGATAATTGGACTCCCACAAGGCATTAAACCTAAGCAGAGAAAGGTTTTCAGCGTCATGATGGTCAACCTACAAATATACTGTCTCAAATTAGTTTCCAATCAGGCAATCACTTATATAGAAGTTAGTCAATTACCGACAATATATATAGCTCACCATTGTGTGATCAAGATCTGAGACTATCATGAGGCGTGCAGAACTAGAGAGCTGGTTCATGGTTTATGGCCCGAGCTTCACTCTGGCCAAAAATGGGGGACAAAAAAAGTGACTGTGTTAGGGGGAGCTACCAAAGAAGGAAAAAAAAAAAAAAGAAAAAAGAAAATTAACTGTGGGAAAATAGATAGTAATTTTGGGAGCAAAAATTA
Organism: Nyctanthes arbor-tristis; assembly: GCA_963692815.1. Taxonomy (NCBI): domain Eukaryota; kingdom Viridiplantae; phylum Streptophyta; class Magnoliopsida; order Lamiales; family Oleaceae; genus Nyctanthes; species Nyctanthes arbor-tristis. The sequence goes on along the minus strand of CAVNYN010205923.1, from coordinate 4,220 downwards.
CTATGTTTTAATGATGGTTTCATATTACTGTAAACAATTAAAGCATGATAAGATGCACGCATTTTAAGTTTCACAAGTAATGTGCAGGAAGATGTGAAGTACATAAACAAGAACGCATTTCTATTTTCCAACAAAAGATCAGACATTTTAACATTTTATAGAACTAGGATGAGAAGGAAGGAGAAGTAGTCAAAGTCTCAAAACCTGAGAAGTCAATGATCTGCTTTGGAGAAGGAAGCCAATCACGGTAATCTAAGTTACTAGAAAACTCCTAAATTTGCAAACTTGCCCATCACCAAAATAAGATCCATTCTGTGACTGTGAATGATTACCTTTGATGCAAACTATCAAGGAAAACCATCTTTGCTTGTAAAATGGCTTTAATACAGATTCAACTGGAGCAGATAATAGATACAAGGACAAATTCAAGGTAAATCTAACTTCTAACAGACAGTCCAGCACTGAGTCACTCCTTGGAACTCTAATTCATCTAATTATCATTATTCAGCATTAAAGAAAGCTACATAGCTTCAACACCTCACCTCTCTTGTATCAATGACATTTTCAAAGACATCACCACTTATATGACCACTAAAAAAGTTACATATAATTACCTGTGTTCCTACACATTTCCTATCTTTTACGGCGACTATGATGTTCCAACTATGATATTCCAAGCCTGCTCTTTTACTTATCAGGAGGAGTGAATATCCCCATTTTAATCCATCTATTACAATATACACTCAAGTAGCATTCTATCGGAGGTACAAACTCTTTTAAAACTAAACGTTTCTTATCTGACTTTGTTGAACACTGAAAACAATATTTTTTTCATTCTTAGACAAAATTGATATCTTTCCCAAGTAAAGAGAGAAAAATAAAAAATAAAACTTCAGAAACAAAGATTTTAAGCCATGAAATTGTGAAAAGCAAAGATGTTATATACTTGAAGATTAGTCCGTTATCATTTTCAATCCCAAGATCTAGATTCATTCCTACAAAGTCAGATTCATTTTAATCGTATCCTACACTTAATCCATTGAATTACCACAAAAACTTCGATTTTCAATTTTCTTATACAATCAAGAAACACACAATCAAACACAGGGATTCATATATTCAAGAAAAATGAATAAAAATCAAATAATCATACTTGAAACCAGACAGATGAATAAGCGGGAAAGATTGAAACTTTAGCACTTAAAGATGTGCAATATAAATTAAAATCCAAATGTTAAACACTAGAAAAGTTCAAGGCTATTTTATTCACATTAGAAAGCCACATTAGAAAGCAAAAAGAGTCCAATACTCCACTTTCCCAAAACGAAATTCCGTCTAACAAAAGCTCACACAAGGTGAAAGATTCGATTCCACCATGCCCAAATGAGCCCACATAAGAATATATAATATATAAAATATTAATATATCTGGAGAGAAATAGAATGTGTTTACCACATAAATTGTAGAAAGGGATGGAAGTGGTGGAGTGAAGGTAAACCAGGAATATGCCTAATCGGAATATGCTCGCGTTAAAAGATGGCGCCGAACAGTTATTCATGGGATACATACATGAATGTAATAACAAAATAAGCATAAAATTTGACACTATAGCGTACTCATATTTCTAATTTGAGCACTTATTTTTGACCTTTGATTAAAATAACCTTGTTTAATATATTTAGTTAGCAGTAACTATTAATTAATTTTATTAAATAAAGGTATGTTAGAAAAATCATTTGTAGAATTTACTTTTCCAATAATTTTTCTTAATTCTTGTGAAAAAATAAATTGAACTATATATTTGAGACCCAATCTTCCATCCCACATATTGTCTAATTTACTGTGTAATACAATCCACAAATAAAAATTATGAGTGTGAAATAATAATAATAATAATAAGGATATATGAGAAAAAGATATTCTTAAATTTTCAATTTCCAACAAAATTAGTTAAGCTTTTAATTAGCATGAAAAATAGTACTGGACTAATTGTGGGTTGAGGACAATAACATTTTTGTTCATGTCTTATCTCTCTTTTCCTTTCGTTTTTTTATTCATCTTACCCTCCATTGTCATTTCTATCAAATTGTTGGCGATTTTCTTTCTTTCTTTCTTTTTTCTCTGTTGTCCCAAAAAAATACCACCTGTAGTAAGGAATGTTTTCGATGTTTTCTAAGAAAGCAAATCGGGCTCCTAACTCGATGCCTAATCTATTTTAATAATCGGATCAAATGTTTTCTCCCTATAATAAGCATAGAAAGCACAAATGGCTGTCATCATCTCTGAAAATCCATCCTTTTTCACAAGCCATTCCTTTCTTTGCAATTCCACGATCAAATTCCAATACATTTTTTCCCAATAAAATCCCAATACATTAAAGTGGTAAACAAGTAGCTTTATATTTACTTCATTTTTTATCCGATATCAAAGAAGATGCAATGTTTCACCACACTTGATATTCACCTATTATTACTCCTTCTATCGTACAAAGAGAGACTTGTATTCTATTTTTGCATATGTCCCACATGAATAAATCATTCTCCTTTATATTGTGATTTTTCTTAGGGTTCATTTCACAAAAGGTTCCCAACCTTTGCAAAAAATAATAATTTCATCGCTAACCTTTTTTTCAAGCATGTAGGTCTCTAACCTTTTAAAAATCAGCACAAAATGTCCCTACATATTATTTTTTGTCAATTTTCATTACTCACTTTTTCTATAAAAACAATTTTATCCTTTAGTTAAATTTAACAAATAAGAACATAAATTTTAATTATTTATTTATATCTATGTCATTTTCTCTTTCACACACTTATACGTATTCACCTGTCTATCGTTTTTCCATCCACCTACTTAACATAAGTTATGAGATGTCATTAATATTCAAGTCATAAAAATTAGAATGATTAAAAATGTATGAATTTTTCTTGTGAAAAAATTGAGGGTTTAAATTATTGAGGGGGGCGTAGGGTGTAACACCCCGTAAAATTTTATGGATAGTTGCCATTCAATTGAAGGATTTCAAGACTGTCAAGAATTGTGATGGTATTAGATGGCAAGATTATCACCTATATGATTAATGCTTGGACAATGAATTGAAATTAGAATCTGATTATTGAGAATGTATTGATAATATAAACGTTATTTGAACAATGAACCATTTAAAATGCCACAAGTATTCTTGAATTTCAGAAAATTAAAAGATTGTTATTCAATTGACAATAGAGAAAGAATTCGGTCCTCAATTGACATAAACTAAAGTACCGTGACTTAATTGAAAGATAATGAAAAGGGGAAGGACTTTTCAGATAAATTCCCGCCAAGTGTACGTACCATATTGCGACACGTGTCACAATATCATTGGCGGAACTCAAATTTTATTAAAACTAACTCAATTCTAACTATTATATAAAGGACATTTGGGTCCTCAGCCTCCCAAAAGACCCCAAACCATCCTCTCTCCCCCTTAGATGACCCAAAATTCGTCCAAAGTCTTTGAAGGAAGGAAATCAACCATAGAAACTCATCATAACACTTATTTATCCTTAGAAAAGAGTCTCTTACCATATATAGAAGGATTATAGCTTAAAAAATAGCTTTAATCAATGTTTTAATGACGTTTTTCTACTTGAGATCATTCGAAGAAGATTTGAGGTGAGTAACTATCACTTTGATTTCCTTTTTAACATTGACGATGTTTTGAAATGCTAAGCATGTATTTAATTAAAGCAATATATATAGATTCTGGATTCTGATGCATTGAAAAGAAAAGATTGATATATTGCATTTTGAATCACTAGTTGCTCTACCCGTTCTGTATCTGTTCTGCTATGCTCTGTTGCCACACTAGGAGCTATCTAATGATACCGAGATGGGCAACGAATAGTGTGGTATCTGTTCTGTATCTGTATTAATCTGTCTGTAATTCCAGTAGGGGTCAACCGGGATTCAAATGTGGATCCACTTATGATTGAATTGATATGATTCTGGCGCGCACCACGGGTAGTAGTTTAACTAGTGATAGGGCCCATCTGTGCATTGAAAAGTTTTGTGCATTGAATGACTTTCTTGAAAATAAATCTTTCAATTAAAAAGGTAAATCAAAGGGTTTATGTTACTCACTGAGTACTTTGTACTCATTCCTTTTTTTTACTACAATTTTTGTAGATGATTAAAGATATAACATCTGAAAAGCAAGGCAAGCCAGGAGTTGGATCGTG
>CAVNYN010205918.1:0-15907 GCA_963692815.1 Nyctanthes arbor-tristis | reverse complement strand
GTGCTCTTCCGATCTCCCTCCCCCTCCCCCTCCCCCTCCCCCTCCCCAATGTATCCCCAAAAAAAAAAAAATGTAGGAAATTATATAGAATCAAACACTAGACTCTAGAAATAGTGCCACACCTGTGTGGCGTACATTTAAATACATTACATCAATCCTGCACGACAACATGATCCACTGTTAACTGATATGGTGTGTCTAAATGCATGCCACGTAAATACATGTATAAAGTCCTTTACGATGCCAGATATCTAGTTTTATATCATTCCTCGTAAAGTTTCTTAGTTGCTTCTTCAAAAAAGAGAAGCCTATTTCGTAAAAGGTAAGAAAAATGTAAAGTTGAAGCACCTTGATATATCTCTTTATGCACGACAAAGAGAAAAAGAGGCGGTTTCAAAAGCTACATCACGCATCCTTTTCCTAACCCCTTATTATAAAGCTTTTTTTTTTTCCTTGCTCTTATATAGTTCCTTTTCTCATTGTCTTCACTTGATCGACATATAGGCCAAAACCTCCAAATTGCCCCCTGAAAATTATTCAAGGCGTCACTTTCCTTTTTTAATTATTAATCGATTGACGAAAGTTAAATATCAACAAATCATAACTATCTTATAGATTCACTCTAGTAACATGTTTGCGGTATCAAAGATATATGCATGTTCAAGTAAATCTTATCGTATCTTGAATTTCTAGATTTTATTACATCTGAATCGTACCATGCCTCTTTTTTACTTTGCGTTTTGCATATATGCTCAATCAAGTTTGATATTCGTGACTATTTATAGCAATTTGTACCAAATCCATTGTAGGACTTCAATCATTGTGTCATGAGAGTTGAGAACATTATTGCTCAATGCCTTTTCAGCAACTCATCCTTGAATTTCAGCTGGTTTCTGAATCTAATTTCACATCCAATCTCAAGCGGCTGTTTCTCTCAATAATCACTTCTCCTGAATAAACTTTCTACGCAAGTCATAACGCCATATCGATGCTCGAATAGGAGGAAAAACTAAAATCAATTTTTCTGGATTAAGTTTTGGGTTTCGACAAGGTTGCATTTCTGCTTTACGAAACAAGTAAAACTAAAAGATACATTAATGGTATGCAATATTAAAAGGTTCAGAATTTTGACCAAGGTGGGTTGTTTTAATAGTAAAGACACTCTTTATTAGTTTGAAAATGATCTAATATCAGATGTCTGGCGACATACTCATATCTGATTTGATTCAGGATTATACTCAAAATAGAAAGCAGAGGGCTTCAGAATTTCCTAATTCGATAATGGATCAAACACCAACTGTTATAATGCAACAAAACTACAAAAGTTTCATTCTATACAAAACAGCAAAATGCAGCTCTGGATAAGGAGCATTGTCCCACCCAAAAAGCTTGTAAACCTATAATTTGAATGCGCATTTAATTATTCGGTGGTCACGTCCGTTACTGATGATCATGCCATGGGCAGCCAGGCTACAAGCTGTCATTTGGAAGAATGTGTTAAGGTATATTAGCTTCAATACAATAATGTTTCCTCAAATAGAAAAATTCTCCTGCATCATACAGACAAAGGTTGTTAGTGTCCAAACCCACAAATGGAAAGATCAAAACTCTGACTTGCTATTGATGAACAAAATTGAAAAATTGATAAGGAAAAGTGTCAATTGTCACGGTACTGCAATAAATTCAACTTCTGAAACAGCAAAAAAGAAAATGGGACAGAGTGGCTCTCAAACATGCAAAAACTTGAGGCAGGTCAAAATGGAAATTACAAGATACAACACAAATGAGAAGTACGTCTCTACATCAACAAAGGGAGTGATAGAATTACATATATGAATACATAAATGGTGAGGAGCTAATGAGGCAGTGCTGAACTTAACTATAACTATTTATATACCTATGGCATCCTATAGGATAACCCTAAAAGCATCAAAAGTGGGAAGACAAGACACAGACAGAACTCCAAATTTACATGTAAAACTACAAACACAGAGACTGTATTTATAGAGTATGTACAAAAGCGTGCAATGCGAAGAGTGTAGCAAAGAAAAAATCTAGGAAATATGAGTGCCGGCATGTTGCTGAGGATTTGGAAGGTGTCTTTCCAGCAACAGCTGGACCAACTCCATGAGAAGTTGGAGCATTTTGCTGCACTGTTGTTGGCAATGGATTAGGAGAGGCGCCATCTGCTGGAGTCAAAGGCATCCTATCACCTTCACTGAGATCCTGACCTGAGATGGTTCCCGCATTCAATATACGAAAGTGAATGTGCCACCAAAATAGCTAGTCCATTATCTAAAAGCTACAATTATTTAAAGCAAGAAACAGTAACTTCCAGTACATGCATGCCAGGAAAGAAATGTAAACTGCAACTGAAGTCCTCAAATTAAAATTTAAAACCTTCAGACAGTGGCAAAAATTAAGCAATAAAAAATCGACTACAATAAGATGAAATGCAGTAAGTCAGCATGGATTGATGAGTTTTGCAACATTTGGTGGGACTTTTCCATGACAGATAGCTATAGGCTTTGGTAAAATTAGGAGTACAACAGCTTTTTATTTTCTTAAGGGACCATACTATAATATTGGTGGCTGGTAAATTAGGTTCACTATAGTGCTATCAGCCATATTATTGAATACAAAGAAATAAGATAAAGCCACATCAAACATAAGAAATAAGCAAAAGTATGAATACTAAGACATGCCATCAAATTTGGAGAAAGGTAAATATTTGTCAAATGCAAAGAAACCAAGTGAGATCTTATATCATGGGGTGTAGCCAATGTAGATGGCCATCAAATTTTTCAAGGAATCATGGAACTAATGTAATAACTTTTTAGTTTGTACAATAATGATTAAAAAGTATAGCATGTGATAAGCGTAGGCATTCTCAATAATAAAGAATGAAGTTGAGCATGGTCTAGATGTATAGAAAAAGCAATAGAATTTATGCATGTTTTCGAAAAGACATGAATTGATGAAGGAAAAAATAAATAAATAAAAAGAATGTTTTCAAATTAAAATTTTTTAAACTTATATTAGTACAAATTTTTATGGATTATTATTTTATATATTTGTGGGCCTTAAAGAATCTCTTAAAAAATTACTATATTATACATTAGCACAGTTATTTAGTACACTGGCCACAACTGGGACCAAAAAGTTTTATTATTTATGCGAGATTATTAGTTTATCAGGTTTTTCTAATCAATCCACCAAATGAGCAAACCACAGAATACCATGTTATAATCCAGGAAACAAAATGACAGTGCATTCCAAGAGCCACAGGCTTGTATACTCACAATTCGAACGTGACCAGCCTAGGTTGAGATTTTCTCTATCAAACACCATTCGGTATCCCGTCATGAAGTTTTCTGCACAAGTAAATATTGATTGAGGAGAATGAATTGATACCGCCTAAAGTTCATTGAATTTTTTTATTTTTCTGTATTACTGGATTTTCTATTTTCAGGGGAATAAAGGTAAGAGTGGACATTTGTGGTTGTTCCAGTTGTGAATCCAGAAAAATGCAACACATAATACTTACGTCCAACAGTCGCAATGTCATTGTCAGTTGGCTGTACTGCTAAACAAAATCCAATGGCACCCTGCACCATGATAGAGACAACAGCATTTAAAATCTTGGCATCACATGTTAAAACATGAAATCAACAAGACATGATAGAGCAAATATCTGCATTCTCTAGGTCTTAGTAATCAGGTATTGGACAGAGTCATGTTGTAGCATTGCAAAAATTATCAAAACATTGTCTTCAGATAACCATTTCTTCCTGTTTACTCGCACGGTATTCAACCAAATTAAAAGTTAGCCAAAACTGATTGAGAACTTCCAGTGAAATTGTCTGTCAAAGTCAGTGTCTTGTTTCTATTCAATCAAATCAGATTTAAGCATCCAGCATTCAGAATACATCGGATGCTTGTGCTATTTAAACTCCCAGTTCTAGAGATTTATGTTGACAAGTACACCAATTGCAAACAGAAAGTGACTAAAATTGTTGTTAGTAATAAGCTTCACAACCCAATTATCCATATTAACTGCAGCCAAAGTACACCACCTCCAAGATTAAGGAGATGTTGATCCCTCAGTATCCATGAGAAACTCAGACTATCATCACTCGCCACCCTATAAATCATAAGACTAAACTCCACTTTCCGTATTAGTTCACACAGAACTGCTATTCTACATCTTATACAAAATAAATTTACCACCACAATATAGAAGTCAATATCCAAATGAACGCTGAATTGCTTCAGAATGCTATATTCACATCGGATTCAACAACTAATAAACATTTCGCATACATAACTGCGTGTGCATTGTATAACAGGAAATCCAACTTTCAGGACAAGGAGCTCGATGTCTAGCTGCAAAATAATTTATGAATATCAAAAGCACACAGAAATGCCTAATCTTGCCGTAAAATTTATGGATGGTTGCAGGAACCAACCTGAGTACCGTAGATCACAAAAACAGGATCCTGGACCACAAAACTGTTGTTCTTTGCGAACTTAAGAGTCACAGAAGGAATCTTTGGCCTTTCTGAACTGTTCAAAGATACAGTCAACTAGTGCACTGATAAGACAGAAAAAGAAAGGGGACTCAACATTAGTCTACTCAGGAGACTACCTGGTCTTGTAGCAGTATTGCCATGGGTATCCTTCAAAATCAGATTTAGAAGCATTTACTTGCCCATTGAACTACAACCCAAAATGGTATAATCAAAACAGAATCGATTTATTTTCTAAAGATGCTAGTAAGATAAGGAGAGAAACTTACCTCCTTAACCACTCTTTCATAGACTTGACTTGGAAGAAATGTGAAGGATGTACCACTGTCTACCAGCACTTCAAAGTTTGTATCCTCAAGACAAGAACTCCCAATGCAGAAATCATCCACTTCAACTACGTAAGTTAAACTGGAACATGAACGGAACAAATTATGACTGCTATGTGTAAAGCATGAAAAGAACAGCGTATAGAATGCATGTTCAACTTTTTACTTTCTTCCATCAGAAGACAAAAATGAAGTAGTCTGCTGACCAGCTACGCCCTGGTCTCCAAAGAATAACCTCCCCGAGTCATCTTCACTGAAACACAATGAAAAAGAATTCCGAATCAATCCAGCTTTTGACAGACGACTTGGAACTGAAATTTCTCCACGTCCCAGACCCATAAGACCATCTGGTGCAACTCCATTCAGGTAACCACCAGTTTGTTTACTGCCACATCTGAAATAGAAAGAAAATTTTAGCGGATCAAAAGAATTATGCAGAGAGATCATCTCAAAGTGGTAATTCCTTAGCACCAAATCACATTTGGAAAGGCTGATGCAGTTGTAACAACCAAACAAAACAGACCCTATAATGATTGGAGCCTGCACAGACGTGTTGGATGCATTAGTGTGACCCGATACAAGATTGAAAACGTCTTCAACCAGAACTCCGGATGTTGAGGTATCATCTGAAGAATAGTTAACAGTGTATGAACATTGCTGCTTAGGATTCTCACAATTTAGACTGGATTCACATAATTCATGACTGCAAGAGAGGGGCTTGCTGGTGCTAGAGCCAGAAGGATTGTACTCACTAAGATCCATATCCTGCATAATAGATGCCCCAAAAACGAGGGAGCACCTGCCAATCAATCGTCTGAAATAAGTGGTAAACCTCTTACTTGTATTAGCTATTAACTACTACTCCTCCAACAAATTATATGCAGTTTGCATGCTACACTGTAAAGCCCAATGAGATGCGACAACCACTAATTTCAGGTAGACAGTCAAGCGGGCTTCCAATTTTAACAGTAAAAAACAATTAACCACTAAATATGAAAGTTTGAGGAACAACAACCAAGTTCAAAAACATTCTCAATAGCCTTATTTCAAATATCAGTACAACAAATTAGACACAGAGGGTGAAAAGAGTGCCCATCACGGCTAAGATCAATAACCTCACTAGAACTACTACATTATATAAAAGAGTAAAAGTTTTGCCGCGGAAAAGACATAACTAGATATTAAGAACCTCAATCAGAAATCGTGATCCCTGAAAATATTGAAGTAAAAAGAAAACATTGCGAAAACAAAATTTGCAATGGTGATACAGAAGAAAGCTTGCGTACCAGACTGCTGTAGAAACTGGAAGATAAAGGTGCACACTGTACGCAATTGCAGGGAACCCACAATAGATCACTACCGGCATCCAATGCAACAAGAAAAGAAACATTTGGAGTGCCTATGTCAATCCACATATAGTGTAACCTGATTAAGGTGAAAGTGCATAAGCTAAACTACTAAAGACACTAGATCCACAATGTTATATCCAAAAGTCTCTTGGCACATAAAGACAGGTCCATGAGAAAGACATGTTGAGTATTCCTTCTACAATTTCCTGAAAGTAAGAACGTGGTCTCAAGGTTTAATTCTAAATACGTAAGAGCACATTTTAAAAATTAGGCATTTCCCAGTCACTAGGTGTCACTCTTATTAAATCTTTGATATGTTAATATAGATGCAATCATCATCATCACCTTTATCAATTAAATCTAGCCATAATCACTGTCAAATTTCAGATTTTTCTCAAACAGTTCAGAAATATCTTACAATAATTAGAAGCTTTACCCACTTGCGGAATAGTCCAATCAAATTTCGTATCAACTCTATTAATTGTATAATTGCTTGAGAAAGAAAAAGAATAGGAAGGGGAAAAAAGGGGAAAGAAAAGGTAATGTAACAAACAAACAAACAAACAAACATTCAAGAGAGAAAACAAACAAAGAAACATTCAAGAGAGAGAGAGAGAGAGAGAGAGACCATCCAAAGTCATTTCCGAGGGGTAAGGTAGCGCTGCCTCTGGAAGGATAGAGGAACTGGAACTGAGATTTAAGCTTCAGCTTCTGCCGCTGGATATCATTGCTCAACAGCCGCCGATAATATTCCAAACTCCGATGCTGCGGCCACGCATCACCCCCTCCACCCCTATCACCGATTTCTACTCCATTTCTGGAAAACCTAGCGCTACGATGTCCCTTTGCTTCATCCGAAAACCTATGCACTAGCTTTGCCGAATATAAAGCACTCTCTGATACGCCATAATTAATATACAAAATAAACAGTAAATCGAGCAAAATTAACCTAACCTCCATTCAAATTCAAAGAAAAAAAGTGCGAGAACAAAGTATGTATAACAATATGTAACAAAACTATCTCTATATGTGCGCCTACTTGGGTATTTATACAGCGGAAGGAAGAATGGATGAAAATGTGTATATACGAGAGAGAAAGAAATACGACAGCTGAAGAGAGAGCAATGTGCTAAAATGCGCAGGGCTGTGAGGGTAATGGTAAAGGTGATAGTTGCAGACTTGCAATGTCTGGAAGTCTGGGAGGAACCTGGGGTGAAGAAGAAGATGCGATCAGGCGTGGGTGTATTGTGCACCCCTGCGCATTATAGACGTAATCAGAAAGTGAACAATAACGGCCTGTTTGGTCACGCGTTTTATTTTTAATTTTAAACCACCTAAATTACACGAATAATAATATTTGGGGGTGGCCAATAAATAATTTTCACAGTTTTTTTTTTTTAATATTCTCTCTTCTTTTTTGACGGAATAAAAGCTTATTTCATTGAATTATTACTTGCAATGCAATGTTTACTCAATAGTTAAAAGTTCAAAAGAATTTTGATAAGCGATAGAGTAGTTTGTAATCTTTATATGAAATAGAAGTAGTTTACTAGTAAGTGCAAAAGACGCGAAGTATAGGGTGCAAATTTCAAGTTTAGACGTGTATATAGGGCGGTCTGGCTATGAAAACAAGCTGGGTTCCTTACAAAATTGCAGTCTTCGCCCAAGGAGTGGGTCAGGTTTTTTTAAATTGTAGAAGCAATTTTTAACTTGTAGCGGACTATCAAAGTTAAAGGTGTGACAATGGCAAGCAACATAGAAGGTAATCCACAACACATAGCAACTACTTGAGAGACTTATGGGATGTTTGGCAATCAATTATTATTATAATGATTAAATTTAATAATTATTATGCTACCAATTATATTTTGAGTTTTTTAAATGTAGTCAAGAAAATTGAGTTTGCCACATATATAATAATCAAATAAAATTAAAATGCTTAAAAGAACAAAAGAGACATTTTATTTAAAAGATCAAATTTTACATACACCATACTAGAAAAACCAGAAAATATAAAATTTTATTCTCAAAAGGTGAGGAGAAGAAAGTACCATCTACATCCAAAAAATGGAAAAAGAAGAGATCAGAGGGTTAGCTAGTGATTAAAAGCTCAACCCTCTAAAAGTTCTCGAGTTCAAATCTCATATATACCCCTCCACTCCACTCCAAAAAAGGAAAAAGAAATGCAATTAAAAATATATGGAGGTCCCAAACATGGAACAGATATCCGGGTAAATTAATTTTTACTACTTTTTAAAAGTTTTTTCCTTAAAAGACAAAGAAAGTAAAGAAAAGGGTGAGGGGGAGCCACGTAGGTGGTCCCGTATGGATTATCTGTCCATTTGATTTGCTGTGAATTATTGGTTCGCCGCATTACCCATTTTTCGTGTCGCAAATGTAATTTGTTGTCGTTTAATACATGATTACCAAGAGATAAACTAGCATCCAAAGTAACTATAAAATAGCAGTAAGCTGTATCAATTGATAATATATTTACACATGGGAAGAGCATGGGAGATTTTATATTTCAGAAAAATGAAAACAAGATAAGTATATATAAAGGCTTTAATTAAATAATTATTAAGTGGACCTTTTATGCCCACATTATTGAATTTGGTACTTCTGCTACACTTGAAATGCCTAACATAGAACAAGCAAATCAAGTTTAAAAAATTTTCTCCTACACTTGAAATGCCTAAAATGGAACTAGCAAATCAACATGATTCTCAACATTAAAACCCTCGAAATAAGAATTTACAATGGTTTGATAACTCATTTCTAACTTTTTTTTTAAAGGTAAAAAATTCTAGTTGGGTCAAACATATTTTCTCCATTATGTGATAGTTTATAAACTGCAGGGGCGGCCTTGATGCTAAGCGACCAAAGCAATTGCTTAGCGCCACAGGTGAAAAGCGTTGAAAAATTGATGGTCGAGTTTTTTTTTGGATATATGCTCAAATGATAGAATAACATTTAATTTGTATAAAACTATTATTATGAAAAATGTTTTGTAGCCTCATGGTTAACTTAAATATTTTAGTCTCTAATAATAGGTTAAAGGTTGAAAATTTTATACCAACACATTTGATTTTATTTTATTTTCTTAAGAGCCAATTTAAATTTTTAGTTTTTCTTTTTGTTTAATAATAGTTATAATTCTTTTAGGTTTTAATTTTCAAATACTAAATACTAATTTTGTAGTACAATCTTATGCCCCCTAAAAAAAAGGCCCCTTTAGTGCTTTAGTAGTGTATATTTTTTTTTAAATGACAAAACATAGTTGAATATCTTACAAATTGACGAATATTAAAACATATTGGAATGAAAATTTCTTTGAATATTGTTTAGATATTCACTTATTTTGCTCATTTTTTAAATATGAAAATTAAGTATTCAAAGTTCAAACCATTAAAATCGTATTTAATCTAAAATTTTTGAAAATAAGCCCCATTTAAACTTTGCATAGGATTTTGAAATTTTCGGGCCGACCCTGATAAACTGATTGCGTTTTGACAAGGAATGGGTTCGAGTATGAAAGAAGCATGGATAAAACAATGTGATTAGAGTGAAATTGGTATTTATTTTATACAAATAGTGGATGACATTAGTATTAATTGTAGTATACTTTACTTAAATGTGAAGTAGAATCATAGTGCAAAACGTGCAAGCAAAAGGGAGTTAACAACATTATGAGGTTAATTGATTTAGTTGAGAGGGACAAAATGGACTGTATTCACATGGGGTTTCAATTCTGTTAGCTAAAAAGTCTTGAGTCAAATTAATTAGATTCCTATCAATTCAATGAACTCAATTATTATTGATAGGCTTTCAAATTACCAAACCGCAAATAAGAAGGGGTACAATGAGTTTAGTACCTTTCATAAACATTTTGAAAGTTTTGTTAAAATCTTTTCCTTTATGTGGCATTTGGATATATGTCATGTGAATATTAAATTCACATGATTTGAATTTGAAATATGAATGCACATCACATGAGTGAGAATATTTGAAAATTTTCTCCATGAGTTAATAGCAACTTTGACCTGATATTATATATTTCCATTACACAAATTACAATATCAATTCTAAAAGTATATAACATCGTCTTGTCAAGTCAAGTACCTATCAATTTATTCCAAAAAATTGATTCAAATCAATAAATTCTTTTTTAAATTACGACTATTTAATTTACCTCAATAATTTTTTATTTACACCCCTTTATTGTCTGTGTTTGGTTGAAACCCATCTCCAACCTTTTGCACTATTTTGGTGCCCGTTCTAACACTATTTGTTGGTTTCTTGTGACACTAGTAGATAATGTGGACGTGGGCCCTATGAGTCCGATGACTAAACCCACCAATAAGAGCAGTTACTTTAGTTGTTTTTTAAAAATGAGACCAACTACTAGTGTTATAAGAAATCAAGGGATAGTGTTGAAATATCTTCGTTTTGACGTAATTTTGCAACAAAATAGTACGAATCTTACACTATCGGAGCAATACATAAACACCAAATGAATAGTTTATTTATATTTCCTCATTTTTTCTACATGAATACCACAAAAAGTCATAAGATAAGAATAAATTACATGTAGTTATTGCAAAATCTATATATTCGTAAATCAACAGTAGCCTAAAGGCGTTTTCCCCCTTAAACGGTCTGCTGACATCACGCGCGCATCACTAACTACACCAATCTGTATTTATTTAATCATTTATTCATTTGTTTTGCGTTTTTCCCTTTATTTAATTATTTATTATTTGTTTAGCATTTTTCCCTTCAAAATACATTTTTCTTTTTTCGAGTTTCCCTTGATATATGTGTCGATCTCCTCTTCTACAAACCATATGTATCCTTTGACTTAGCTGCAAACCATATATCCTTTGCCTTTTCCTTATCTCTTCCAATTGCTTACAGATCAACCTTCCATATTTGTAGTTCTTCATTACCAATTGCACATCTAATTTCCATTATTAAGAGTCACATTACCATTCTAATTCTGCGCTTCAAAGATGTTTATGGTTTTGTTCATATCTTGCTAGATCTGCCAATCTTATCATTTAGGTTATCTAATTGGAAAGGATTCTTGTGTACATATACAATTCCCTAACAATGAGACGATAATTATTCATGGCTTTCAAGTTCCTAACACATGTAAATAATTTTCATAATTATGTCGCTTTTGTCTTTAAATTTTTTTCAATATATCTACTCGTGCATCACACAAGTGCGAATACTAGTAATGATTATACAAAGGACATTTTGTAAATAATGCATTCACTCAGTGGAAAATGGGACGTCACATTTGGCTTTCCGCTTGAAAAGAAAGAAATTTATCATTCTTATAACTTGAATTATTTTATTCGGTAGCTCAAACTAAAGCAAGAGCACCCACCCCAATGCACACAAAAGGGGGATGAATTCTACCCAAGAGGTTATAACGAGGACGGTAATAAGTTCGTATCAGTGAACAATGAAAAACTGCAATGAAGTTAGGGAAATCATATTAAAATTCAACGGAAGACCTTGGAAGAAATAGGGAAGGTAGAGAGAAATCTGCAATGAGAATAAAAATGGAAGTACTTGAATTGTGGCAAAGAGACCTTTTGCTGCATTAGCAACATGCTTTTTTTTTAAGCACACATAATTTGGTTCCAAATCTGTTCCGAGTACAAAAAAATACGAAGTAGCTTAGCTCGACACTTCATACACTTTCCAACTAAGAAGAAAATCAACTCCACTTACAAAAAGAATACATCAACAAACAGCCGTTCCAGTGCTTCAGGAATTTGCTACAAAAAGATTGTCCAAACTATGTACACACAATAAATAAATATAATAATGAGAAAATGTCCTAAGAAAACCTGTAATCAAATGTATTAACTCTATTTGACAGTTGATAAAACACTAAAAACTTTAGCATTACTGCTATTTGTTTGACCACTGGAATTCTATTTCCAAATTCCTTGAAGGTCCACTTTTGCTTTCTGGCAACAGAGTATACTCTCCAGCAACTGCCCCCAGCATCACTACACGGTCGATTTGGATGGTTACCTTCCCGAACGAGCTCTGACATTGCGGTAAAGAAATCAGTTAGTTTGGGAAGTAAAGATAATATACTAGAGAACGTGGAAATCCTATCCAAATTAATTTCAATTCATTCACCTTCCCCATCTTGCTCTTGTTCTTGCACGAGATGTGAAGCTTCTGGCCTTTGGGAGGACTCTCAAAGGACCATGCAAAGCTCTCATCCCACTCTGGGTTCGGACCAGTGGATACAATCTGACAGCAAATGATAATGCACATGTAAATGAGGGGAAATGACAAAATGTAGTCTGAAATTGCTTAGATGTCAGTTCAGCGATTTGTGGAAACAAAACAAGGTGCCAACTAAACCAGTCTTAAAAAGATAATAATTTTGCAAATCTGCTTCCCTATTGCCAAAGTGGGAAAAGTTTTTTTTTTTCAAACTATACTTGGTGCAACCACTTCATCAATTCCAATAATACGGTGCAGCTAAACACATGGCCATTAACTGATGCCCAACTTTCATTAGACAGTAGCTGTCTTGCATGCTGAGTCACCACGTTGAAACCACATAAGCTCAAAACTTATGAAATCTAAAGACCATGCCATGGATGGATTTGTGAGGGAGGAGTGGCAGAATCTATGCACATATGACAAACCATTCCAATTCAAGCCTCCACAAGGCCCATGGTCAGATTTGTTATTTCACATAATTTATATAAATTTGAAAAGAATTGGACAAATAATCATGAAAGGGAGTGCCTTATTTTTTTTACCTTGGTTTGACGAGGAGGAGTATTTCCAAGCGTAAGCTTGCAATATACGCTGGGGTTACCAACAGATTGTCTCATATTATTTCCTCGCTTGATTATCACCACCAATGTACCCGGCAAACATTGCAATAAGAATTCTGCCTTCTCCTGAAATCGAGGTGGACCTGATTGGATCAGGAATTGCAACAAGGGAATTGCATCAGCTGCAGCAATTGATTGTGCCCGAGAAATTTCAGCTGGGCATGCCGACCAAGCTTGCCTGAGAAGAAATAATGCATCCAATGCAGCTTCTTGAGATGCCTCTGATCCAGTCTTGAGAGAGGTTACCAAATGTGGAATACTTAAAGTTGCTGGTTCTGTTGCTCTTAACCGGGGAAAGTTTCCAAAGAATGCATTTAGAGCCTTCAGGTACTCCTCATTTACCGTGCCAGTGGCCCACAAGTCTTTTTCAATTGCAGCTGCAAGTACAGGAAAAGTTCATAGAAGCATTATATATAGAATTGGATTCAAAAGATTGCATATGCAGTTACAAGAGATTGAGGGTAGTAGCAATTTGAACAACCAATGAAAAAGGTAGAGCAACTAAATATTTTACAGCCAAATGCATTATACATTGTCAATGAAAAACAGGCGCATTCTTATTTTGCTGCATTCTTTTTATATAAAAAAAGGGGAAACGTTACTAAGAAAAATAAGAAGCAACGAGGGGATGATGCCCCCTAAATACTAGAAAGAAAGGAACACACCACTCCTTGAAAGAAGGCATCCAAAAAGGGAACCCTTTAAAGGAAAGACACTTAGTGAACTTGACCCAGAAAGAGGCAGACAAAAAATTAACAGAAGTCGTGTAGAAAGATGCTGATGAAAATTATATATGGATATAAAGGAGAACTGACAAGAGTATTCAAGTCATCATGGCACCAAAAGTTCACAGGTTGAAAGAGACAGAAAGCAGATTCGAGTGAGGGAAAAAAGGCGAGAGAAAAAGAGACAGAAAGCATCAACACGGTCATGCTTGTCAACCAATCAGTACTTAGCAAGCTAAGCATGATCAAGTAAAATGGTAGAGAGAATTTACCAGTGATAGCTCTAACAGTTTCACTTGAGGCATACTCTTGAATGGTATTGTTAGAGAAAAGAAGCTTAATAAACATGGCTGCCTGCACTGATGTATCCGGATCACTAGAACCAATCAGATCAAGGACAACCTGAACGCCACCAGCTTCAGCAACGGCCCTCTTATTTGATCGGCTGTACATAACTAGGTTCTGTAAAGCACATATGGCCACCACTTTCATTTCTTCTGTAGGCTGATCCTCAAGCAGATTCACTAATGCCCTGCAGGCAGAAACAGCATCTGCTGTACGGGCAAGGGCCTCATTCTGGAATAGGTCTCCAAGAGCTAGAGTAGCCAGTAGCCTTGCCTGTTGACCTTGGGTTTGTGGATCTAGGAGATATTGTGATAATGGTACGATTGCGGACTTGGTTGCTTTGGACTCCCTAATTTTCACATTGTTTAACAACACCTCCAGAAGTCTGGCGGCTGTTTCCTCACACTGATGACTTCTTAGAAGTTCTAAGAGCACCTCAATAGCCCCACTTTCGGCCATTGCTTCAGCACTGTTAGAGTCATCACTCTCAAGCACCAGCAGAGCATTAAGCGCGCCAACAACTGTGCCCTCTGAGCCTGAGCGAAGCAACCTTACCAGTACTGCCACAGGCACTTCCAAATAAAACTCAGAACTAAATTGCAGAATGCTGGACAACACAGAAGCAGCAGACTCCCACAAAGCATGAGGAAGCAAGGGATCAGCTTGAAGTATAACTTTTGACAGCTCACTAACGCCACCCTCTTTGGCAATTTCATTTGGCCAAGTTACAGCAATACTGACAAGAGCCCTCACAGCTCTCTGCTGCAACATAGCTACACCAGAACCAAGAAGACGTACCAGAGGCCCGATGACTTGATATGTTGCTGGGTCTTTCTGAAGATGGTCCTCCAAAAGCAGGTGGGATAGAAGCTCAGCTGCCAACTGTTGCACTGCTGAGGCAGGAGAGTCAAGCAAAGGTATGAGAGGATCAATACATTGCTGAGATGTCAAGTTATAATCAGCACGACACTGTGGATGCTCTAAAATATTCACAAGAACCTGAAGAGCGCTATGTTGTCCATCAGGTCCGAATTCTGGTCTTGTCAGCAAAAGAAACAGAGGCTCCACTACTTTTGCTGCAGATGGTCCCTTTGCTATGGTTGCATTATTGGTAAGTATCCTGAGAAGTTCAGCAAATGCAGCACAGAGGAAATCTGGTGCTTCATGGAGGATATCAAGCACACTTTCAATGACTCCAGCTTTCACCATTTCCATTTTACATGCAGGCCTGTCTTTCCCTAACTTCACAAGAGCTCTTGAAATACCTTCATTCAGCAAATAATTTCGGCCATTCAAAAGGCCCACAAGAGGGATGACTGCACCATGTGCAGCCACTAGTTCTGCTAATTGTTCATCATCTAAGAGTTTATCCAATGCACGGACTATTGAATGATGAGCAGGACTGTACTCAGCAACAAGGAGAGAAACTAAAGGCTCTACGCAGCGAGCAGAAGCCAAAGTAGATCTTATTCTTGTATTTCCAAAAAGAACGGCACATAACTCACTGGCGTCCCCCTTAAGCTCCATAGAGTAATTTGATGAAAGAATCCTGCAGAGCACGTCGACAGCATTCATCTCAACATCTTGTACTACAAGAGCTCTTGATGGGTTCTCACTCAGCAGCCTAACCAGAGCACCTATAGCAGCATGCTGCTCCTTCTCCAATCCTGTATTTAGAATTTCTACCAAAGGTTGAACTGCTTGCCTGGCAGATTCTGTATTCCGTATGTAATCGGCAGAGAATAGGTTTTC
>CAVNYN010205916.1:0-15553 GCA_963692815.1 Nyctanthes arbor-tristis | reverse complement strand
GGCCTAGTCTGCACGGTTTTACTCTTGGGTTCATCTGTAACGACCCGCTCCACTTTGACATGATATTGTCCGCTTTGGGCCGACGCTCTTCCGATCTCATGGTTTTGCTCTTGGGCTCTCACCCAAAAGGCCTCATGTCAGATGAAGTGGGTCTCTCAGCTTATAAAGAGGTCTCTCTTTCTCTTCCCAAGCGATGTGGGATTGAGACTGTCACAATCCCACATCGCTTGGAAAGAGAAAGAGAAACCTCTTTATAAGCTAATAGACCCATTTCATCTGACATAAGGCCTTTTGGGTGAGTGCCCAAGAGCAAAACAGTGCGGGCTAAGCCCAAAGCGGACAATATCATGTCAAAGTTGAGCGGGTCGTTACATTTTTAGGTTGAAATCCTTCAATTGCTAGATGACACTTGGTTTTTTGTTCTTCATTTGCTTTATGACATGAAGCTACTCTTTTTCTTTTGATCACGGCTATGTGAACCTTATCTATATAAATACCCATTTGGTTACTATTTCACATAAGGTGCATTTCACATTATTAAGATTGTTGGGATCTACCAAGACCGCGGTTTCCCGTCCAACATCATTCGAATCTCTCTTCAGATGAGTAACATTGGATTGACTTGATTCCTCTTGCTCCATTGCTACATAAAGAAATTAAAACAAAAATATTAAGATCTTTTTGCTTCATTTATGCCTCTAATAACAACAGCCACTAGCAAAAAGCTAATAACAACTAAGCATTTTGACACCTACATTTTAACAAATAAAAAACTTGTTTAACACATTTTATCAAACTCTTGGTCAGCAACAATAAAAATGTTACAACCTCAAAATAAAAACACAAAGAGTAGCCTTTAAAACACTTAAAAATGTATAAAATGCATAACTATAGCAAAATATCCAAGAATAATCAAACATTTCCAAAAGAAAAGGAAAGAAAAAGTTAAAGAAATAGAAGTAGAAAATAAGTGAAAACTAGAGAGTAGAATCAACATAATGTCATGGCTAAGAACAAAATTTCACTAATCATTTACCTCATTCTGATTTTCACCAAGAAATTGAAGGAGAACAGTCACCCTTTTGCTGCCCCAACAAGCTCGCACGTACCAACGAAATGAACGGCAGTGAAGTATTTTTGAATTGGGTCTTGTTTGGTCTATTGTATTTGTTGTGATTAATAAAACATGAAATGAAATTAGACCTTATGTATGGGTATTGGGCTTAAATGAATGTGCATAAGAAAGTGGGCTGAATTGGGCCCGTCTAGACACCTAGGCGTGCCTAATACCGCCTAGGTGCCTTTAATTCTGTCTAGGCGGTTAACAAAATCGGTTGACTGCTTTTTTCATGCCTATAGCCAATGCAACACGTAGAAGAGATGTATCACGCGGTACCTAGACGTGCTTTTTAGAACACTGATGTTTAGCTTCTCAGAATAACTTAGACAAGGCATAGACAAGTCTTGTTTTATTTATCACTTATAGATGTCATAAAATACCAATTTTCCGTACGTAGATCATCTGCCAACAGCATAAAAACCATCGCCAATAACTTTTATCTTCTTTTTCAACAATAACATATGCTATTGGGATATATGCGATCATTGACATCTATTACCACAACAGCTAATAAATGCCTACCCTGCTTTCTCTTTAAAAACAACCATCTACACTCACAGTATGCCTACATCCCTGGAAAAGCCCTCTTCTTCCAAGCATTTATGCACACATATATACCCCTAAACACACTATCTTCTCGAGAAATTATCACTATTGTCTTAGGATTGGTGCGTCTTAGTTCTGTTGCATAGTTGTCTAACAAAGAAAACTCTTCTTCATCAGTCCTATTGGTTGTTGATACCAATAAACCCGAGGCAATAATGACATGGACCCAAACAATGACAAATTTAGAAGCTTAAAAGCTCAAGATTGAATTAATGAAGCCCAATTCTACAATCGGGTGGACAAATAATCACCACTTTAGATGTTTTAACAACTTGATAGGTTGTTGCCCAAGTGGTTGGATAGAGATAAAGACACATTTTGAATCTATTTGGGATCTTAGATAATATTTATTAAGATATTGACTTATCTTATCTTTGTATCATTTTAATTGTATTTTCTCCATTATAAATACTTGATTTTCTTGAGAGAATGAAAGAAATAGGCAAAGACGTGTGTGGCTTTCTCAGCTATAAACTTTTAGTACTTAGCGTATTTTCTAAAATTTTCTGAAAGGCTTTCGCCTTGCTTTCTTTTGTGGGAGATGTCTCATTCCTTTGTAGTGGTGCCTTTTCTTCATTTGTGGGGGTTGATTCAAGTGTGTCAATTTCGTGTGGGCTTTGTGGTGCTGCCGTTGTTGGAGTTGTGTAGTAAAGTCTGAGCCCTGGTTGTTTTTCAACTTCGTGATCACACATCGAAGAAGCAAGAGGACAAAGGGAGTTTTTCTTTTTCATTCTTCATGTTCTTTTTTATGTTTCTTGTAACCTTTTGTAATAAGCTTCTGAGTATTAATTTCTTTGTAATCTTTCTTGCTTTTTGCAAGGTATAAATACATAACAAGTCCCGATAGCAATTTTTACGTACTTTCTAGTATTCTATACCACAGTTTTCGTGATGATTATTGCTAAATCATTTTGCACAATTCTTTTGAAGTGCTTAGTTCTCCATTCCAGTTCAGCTTTCAACCCACCTAAATAATGAGCAGCTGACCATTTATACATTGTGTGCCTATGGATTGGGCACCAGCGACAAGTGTGCTTTGGGTGTTAGTTTTAATTTTCATAGTATCACTTCTCTACATTTTGGATGCCCAAATCTTCCCATTGCATTTTTCTTTGCAAACAACCTGCCATTGAATTCTATCAGTTTTCTAAAATCTTGGTTCAAACTTATTCATCAACACATAATTTATCACAGCTTATTTGACTTCTTTAAAAGATCCAAACATTAACCCTTTCTCAAATTGTTGATTTTTCATATCCGTTTCCGCAAAAATAAAAAAAAATATAAGAAAAATAAAAAATTGGAAATCTAGTCTTACTCTCATGCCCATTGTTTTTAGATTCAGAGCCAGAACTGATAAGGAGTTTGAGCTCCTCAGAGTTATATGCTGAACTTTCTGAATTTTCTTGTGCCACTGTATGTTGCATTCCCAACTCTATGCCTTCCGTTACATTTTGATCATACAAGTTATCATCATCCTAAAAAATATCATAGTCTGACTCATTGAAATCTAAATCACCATCCTCATCAAAATCATCTTCTATGCCTAATAAATAAATAAATAAATAAATAAATATATATATATATATATTAAATGACAATTTCTCTAGCGCAATTACAATTTCATCTTACACAATTAGAAAATCTTTCCCGTCTAAAGCTCTATCTGGCACAATCTATATATACTTAAAAGCGATAACAATTCCTTTTTCTGCTTTCCCGCCTAAAGTCACCTTCTATGTTTGTCAATCCATCCTAGCCATTGGTTTCATCATGTAATCGTGGCCACTGATTTTGGGGGCTTTTTTTTTTTAATCTCACACATTAATTAGTGAATATATATACATTATTTTAGGCTCTTCCTTTATTTTCTCTCTTGCTTTCCCGTTCACACGCGCTCTCTCTCAAATCAATACATCATTCTCGTTATTTCTCTCTCTCCCCCTCCCCCGCATTTCCATATCGGTTAGAGTTCTATTCTGGATCTAGCTCGTATTTGTTGCGACCAAATCCATACATATCTTTGTTCATCTATCCCTCCCCGCACATCGAATCAATAACTATCTTTCAATTCATATTTTCCTTCAATCTTTTCCTGTAATTAGGGATGTGCAAAAAAAGGGGACCGGGTGAACAGGACCGAACGGGTCAGTCCTGATCCGGGCTTTGTCGCCAAAAAGATCGGTCGGTCTGGTCCGGTCCCAGTCCGGTTTGGTCCGGTCCGGTCCTGGGTTTTTTTTGAAAACGGAAATTTAAATATATAAATTGAAACCCGATTTTCACTTTTCATAATAGTCAAGAGGCAAGAATCAAAACTATTTCCTTTACATAGTCACTTGCACAAAAGACCCATCTTATTTATAAGTCCCAATTATTTGACATTTTGCTAAACTTTCAATGTGGGACAATCATTTAAACTTTAAACTAAATATAAAGAACCAAGACAATTATTAATTTGCCTCAAAGTCCACAAAATTTCATTTACATAGTCAATTACACAAAGGCTCATCTTATTTATAAGCTCCAATCATATTGCTTTTTTACAAAACTTTCAATGTGGAACAATTAAAAAATTAAAGCAATACCACTAAATTTCTTTTTCAAGTTGGAATTTTTTGGCCAATAAACTTTTTTAATATTATTTTTTAAGTAATAGTCTAGAATAATTGTGTTAATAGAATAATTGTGTTAATATATAATGTTACTAGAATTTGCAACATTGTAAGGATTTTGTTAAAAAAAAATTGTTCGAATTTAAAATATGTTTATTGACTCTATATAAGTTACATGCTATTATTATATAATATATATAAATATATTTATATATAGACGTGGAGAATTTGTGTTTATACATCTTCTCATTTATTCAAGTGGTTTTCTTATTGGTAAAAAATGTGAAATTGATTTTCTTGTTTTTATTTTAAGTTGTAAGTGTTATTTATTTTTGACAATTACATCATTTTTATAATATTTAATCCCTATAAATGTATAATAAAGTAGGAATTATCTATCTTTTATTTTTTGAAAATATCAAAATTGTATTGTAAAATTATTAAAATTATAAAGTTTATATAATATTTATGATTTTTACATTTATTTTCCAATTAAGATATATATTTCAAATATTTAATAATTTTAAATTTGTTAAAATAAAAAAAAATGAGAAATACAAGTCTAGTGCTTATACCTTACAAAAGCATGTTAATACTTTTGTTGCGTATAAAGCTCTTCTATTTGTTTATTCTAAATTTTGTTTATATGTGTTTTTACGTTACTAAGTCTATAGAAAATTTTTTTCACAAGCCAGGAAAAGCTCGAAAAAAAACCAAATTCATTACCCCAGCCCGAACAGGGACCGAAACCGTTTGGTCTTGCCATTTTTAGGACCGAGACCGGGACCGAACCGAAGATGTTTGGTCCGGTCTTGGTCCTTCAAAAACCCGGGACCGAAACCCGTTTGCACAGCCTTACCTGTAATATCACTATAATTCCAAATCCAAATTCTTCAATGAGGATTAGATTTTTTCATCTTTTTCGTTTTGGATTACAAGGAAAGTGGATATATGGCATATTCAGTGCCGCTTATATTGATGGGTAAGTATACATATTTCGAATCTTTGAGATCCCTAAATTTCGGTAATATGATTAGCTTGTGATTTAAATCTTCACACATTTTTTGGGTATTAATTTCGAACCTCCACGGCGACGAGCATCTATAGGGGTGATTGGGTTCATATCTGTAGCTGTGGAAGGGATTCATGTATTCTTCTACTTTTTTCTTTTCATTTTTGGGGCTTTTGTTTAAAAGACCAAGTCAACCATAATTTTCATTTAAAAGACCACCACTCTATAAACTTTCTCCAACTAACCACATCATTTAAAAATAATAAAAAATTCACAAAATATCTCTTTCCACTAAAGTGCTAACAGACAGCAGTGTTGAATTCTCACCACAGCATGGATGCCGTGATCTACACTACATCACGACATGGATGCCGTGATAGCAGTTTAAAGTAGTCTATTACTTCTGCTTATTTTTGTAGGGTTGCAAATGAACTAAACAGACTAAAAACATTAATAGGAACATGGTCTGATCGAGGGGGTCAAGTTTCGGTCAATTTCGGATCGATTCGGGCCATCACTACACCTTTACCGCGATGGTGGTATTATAGCAGCATAAGTGTAGTGATGGCTTTTCGTGCTGAATCTTTGCTCCAAATTTCATCTCATGAACCAATACCCTTTCCTAGCCAAACCCAAGTTATAGCGCATTATTTCGAGGCCGGACAGTATTTCGAAACGCCGACGGTCGCGCTTAGTCTAAGTTAAATAACGTCACAAGCTAGATTAGGCACTTCCTTGGCAAAAGTCGCTCAATTTCTGATCCAAATGAACTAACACACTAAAAACATAAATAGGAACGTGGTCCAATCGAGTGTGTCAAGTTAGGGTCGATTTCAAATCGATTTGGTCCATCACTGCACCTGTGCCTCGACGGTGGTAACATAGCGGTATAGGTGCAGTGATGACACTCCTTGTTGAATCTTTGCTCCAAACTTCACACCAACGATCCAAACCCATTTACCAGCCAAACTCAAGTTATAGCATATTATTTCGGGGCCGGACAGTATACAAAACGTCGTCGGTCGTGCTAAGTCTAACTTAGATAATGTCACAAGTTAGATTGGGCCTTTTTAGCAAAACTTGGCCAACCTCTTATCCACATTATCTAAGCACACTAAAAAAATGAATAAGAACATGTTCGGATCGAGTGTCTCAAGTTACAATCGATTTCGAATCGATTCGTGCCATCACTGCACCTTTACCGCGATGGTGGTATTATAGCGGCATAGGTGCAGTGATGGCTTTCCGTGTTGAATCTTTGCTCCAAATTTCACCCCCATTAACTAATACCCTTTCCCAGCCAAACCCAAGTTATAGCACATTATTTCGAGGTCAGACAGTAGTTCGAAACGCCGACGGTCGTGCTTAGTCTAAGTTAGATAACTTCGTAAGCTAGATTGGGCACTTTCTTGGCAAAACTCGCTCAATCTCTGATCCAAATGAACTAACACACTAAAAACATAAATATGAACGCGGTCCGATCGAGTGTGTCAAGTTACGGTCGATTTCAAATCGATTTGGTCCATCACTGCACCGGTGCCGTGACGGTGGTAACATAGCGGCATAGGTGCAGTGATGACGCTCCTTGTTGAATCTTTGCTCCAAACTCCACACCGATGATCCAAACCCATTTACCAGCTAAACTCAAGTTATAGCATATTATTTCGGGGCTGGACAGTATACGAAACGTTGTCGGTCGTGCTAAGTCTAACTTAGATAACGTCACAAGTTAGATTGAGCCTTTTTTAGCAAAACTTGGCCAACCTCTTATCCACATTAACAAAACATACTAGAAACATAAAAAAGAACGTGTTCAGATCGAGTGTGTCAAGTTACGGTCGATTTTGAATCAATTTAGGCTATCACTGCACCCATGCCGCGACGGTGGTAACATAGCGGCATAAGTGCCGTGATGGCTCTTTGTGTTGAGTCACTGCTCCAAATTTCACCCCAATACACTAATTCCCTTTCCCAGCCAAACCCAAGTTATAGCACAATATTTTGGGGTAAAACCGTATATGAAATGCTGTCGGTCGTGCTAATTCTAAATTACACAACGTTACAAGTTAGATTGGACCCTTTTTAGCAAAAACCCGATCAACCTCTCATCCACATCACGATACCCCTGCCGCGACAATGTCGTTATCACGACATTGATGTAGTGATGAGATTTTGTGTTGAGTTTTCCTATTGCACCATCTTATTTTAACACATTCAAGCACGGAGACTATATGAATTACCTTAGTTAATGCAATTTACAACTTAGTAAATAGATATTACAAGTTATAGCGTAAAGTGATAACAAAAATTCGTTCCTTCGTGCCTCCAAAAATTTTTAAAATTTTTATGTATTCTAACATTTCTAGTGTAATTTTATTTCCAAAAATTTATAGTATAAAAAAAATTTTGGAGGGTGCTGCTCCCGAACCCCCGGGAAGAGCGTTCCTCTCCCTTTCAACTCCGGTTGTTTTTTCTCTAAATTCATCTCAATTCTATACAAAAATCTTAGGTTCATCCCCACATTCTTTCACCGTGGCATACAAAAATGCTTTACTCTACCACATCCTACTGTTTTAGTAGTGTTTGAAAAAGAGGATGTAGAGAAAACGCAAAATGTGTTTACCATTATTTTAGCAGAATTTCCCCTGTATTATGAACTTTAGCAACATGTTAGTATTTATAAATCCCTGTACAAATATATCATCATGCTAGATTGCAAAAGTGTTTACAGAAATTTTAACAGAATTTCCCTTATATTATGTATTTATCCAACCTGCAACTGATTACATATCCTTATACATCAATATATACATAAGTACGGACATTAAGTATTACAAAGTACTACTCTATTCAAGTCTCTATACATTCTTCAAATTAATGTACATGATAAGCAAAAACTTTGACCATTATATCAAAACTGTATACTACATATCTATTGTATAATGCTTAACGGATAGCAGAAGGGCCTACTCAAGATTAGAAGTGATTTTTGCGAAAGCTGCTCTTAGAATTGCATTGTACCTGCAAATAAATACAACTCAGAAGATACTTAGAAGACTAACTTCAAAGATAGCAACTTCAGATTATAAAAAAAAAAAAAGAGCAAAATACGTAAATAGAAAATGAGTAATTTTTTGGTATATAATCATGAAAAAATGTACAGGCTACTTATTAATAAACTCCCGTTTCTCTAGTTACATCTATAGTGTAACTCATGGTGTTTATGCTTGCATTATCATAATAACCAATCAAAATCAGGCTATTTACATTCTTGTTGGGGTATTAGAACGATCATTCAGATTGATATTCCTTGGTTCCAATAATTTCAATATGTAGATATGAGAGCACTATAGAAGTGGAAATACACCAATAACTAATTTACTTATCAAATTATTAAGGAAATCTATTGAATGAGGGTTTAAATGATTAGATAATTGACCATCAGTCCTCAAATCTTGCCAACATAATTTCACTAATTTGAATTTCTTACTAACAGCGTGCCACAAGTTCTCGAATCTGATATCTCTCCCTTCTTAACACGGAAAGTTTTGTATTTCAGTTGATATATTATCTCCCTAGTCTTCGAGCAGAAAGACATTAACTCTTTTTTTAAGTTTTCATCAATCTACACTTACGAGTGTGCATAACTACTATTAACTAATCAAGAGTCATTTATCTCAAGAATCAGCTGCAGTTATAATAAAATCGAATTTCAATTGAATGCTGATAAAACAAACAAATCCAAATAACAAATAATATCTCAAATAACAATCCGTGTAATTTGCTCCAGTTGACTATAATCTTGAATCACATTAATGATGAATCCAGTCATCATAATAAATGTAAATGTTCAACTCAAATTAAATAAGTATATTAATCCAGCTTTAGCATGCGATTCTTTTAAAAATTGTTTTGTACTATATTGGAAAACATTTAAAGAATATATTCTAGAGTTAACAATTTCATTGTGACGTCTAATTCATCCCATTCCAATTTCCTAGTTTTGTAAATTTTTTATATATTGCACTTTCAATGGAAAACATGAAATATATTCATTGTACTATTAATTATATATAACTAACTGCAACAGCTTGCTGCAAAATTAGCAGTAAATTGATGATCCTCACTTGAAGTAATGTGAAGAACCTCGGTAGGCATCCTCAGCTGCCCCTTGACTCGAAGCCTTTTGTCTTTGGCACCACGATCCAAATTTTGTGAATCTTTTCCTGTGGGTTTCATTGCTGCATACGCCATTTTTCCCTTTTCTTTGCTTCTGCGGAGACGGATAGCGGTGGAGCACGGCGGCGTAGCTTAGTTGCGCGGAGCTTTGCAATTCGACGAATTGATACAATAATTACTGTTTTGTGGCTTCAATTGGGTGTGCGAGAGAGACGTTGGAGATTTGAATTGAAGATTAGGGGTTGGGGATTTTGAAGCTTGTTGGAGGATTTCACAGAACTCACGACGTGAAGCAAGACGTTAGGGGATAGGGATTTTGAGGATTTTGGGGGAGAAATCAAGGATATGATGGTAAATTCATATTTTCTAGGGCATTCACCCAAAATGTGTTGGGGGTTGGTCAACTGGCCAATTTCCCCTTCATTTGTTGGGTACTAATGTGTGCTCTTCATTCTTTTTGTGTTGAAAGGTGGTTTTTCATCGAAATTTTTTATTTGGATGGCTCGACTACTGTAATAAATGCATCTTCTTCGGCCGGACCAATTCGAGGTGAGTTGTTGCCTAATGTTGAAATAGATTGATTAATAAATCATGTTCTTGAGGATCTGATTTCCTTTACCTTCCAGGTGGTAGAGAGTACTGCATTTCCAATCGCTAAATATTTTGCTTTTGTGCATTTGCTAGAGCAATAAAAGAGTTATGAAAACATTCCTCTGTTTGGAGAAGGTAAATAGTTTCTGTGCTCCTTGCACTACTTTATATCTGGATTTATGAGTTTGTTGTAATTTCTCTGCTTTTATTTATTTAATTTTCTAGCTTCCATTGTAATTTTTCTCTGCTTCATTTCCCGTTCGCCTTTCCTCCGTTGAGAATCTGCAGCAACCACTCCCTCCGCCACCTCTTTCTCAAACTGGGTAATGTCTAGTAAGTTATATTGATCACCGATTCTCAATAGTTTGTTCATATTTGTTTATTTGGTGATTTAATTTAAATTTCTACTTATTTAGTTTCATTGGGTACTTAGTTTCGTTGGATACATTAGATAATTGTTTATCTATATTCGCTTGTGGGTTCATGAGTATGTATCTTTGTGTTATATGGTTTGTTAGTATATTAGTTGTGGTAGTGTGGATTAGTTTTAAGGTGTTTCATTTACCATTGAAGACTTGCATGTTAGCCTGACTTTGATCTATATTTTGAATTTTGTTTTGATTTTTCTCCTCATCCTGTTTTAATTTGAGTTGGAAATTTTTTTTGATAATTACATAATAAATTATACAAACTGATTCATATTGCTGCTTTTTGACAGCATCGTTATTATATAAACTAATATGTGGGTTGGTTGCTTAGTGCACATGGTGATCTTTACATGGAATAACACGAGTACACTTCTAGATCTGCAGCGGAATCTTGAAATCTATATATTTGAAACAAAGACTCACTACGTGGTTGTTGAAAAAGAAACATCTTATAATTTATGAAGGTAACACCCATTTCTCTTTGTTTGCATTATGCATTAACAAAAAAATCTAATTTTATATTTCTTTCATTAAAGTGCACTAGGCGGTATCATAATTACTAAGATTCAACATTTTTTGAGTAGTTTTAGCCGTCAATTCCTAGGAGAGCTTAGAGATTAGATAAACTCACTTTCAGCACTTGACTTTCAGCGATTGACTTTGATACATGAAGAAAATTTTTTTATAACACTTTGATTTATCAGCTATATTTTTTTGGGTTCCTTTTTCTTTTTTTATTATTTATTTATTTTTTTATATTCTGGGTTTCTGATGTTGTTTTGGTCCATGGTATCAGTGCATGTCTGGGTAAAGAGGGTATGATGTTGCTGAAAATGATATATGGATATTAGATTCTCAAGTATAAAAATTCGATGTTTTACCACATTGCTTACTTTCTTTGATTTTCTTGTGTTTTAATGAGCTTTTTTATTGTTTACAGAAAATTATTAATTGATTGATTTGATTTTGAAAAACTATGATTTCATTCTTTAATTTTTTTTGGTTTTTATTTTTCGTATGCTGAAACTGAATGTATTGATATTGGTTTTCACTTGGTTGAAGCTGTTGTCAATTGTCTCTGTGAAGAACCTGATTAAGATTTGGAACCAAGGGAATTGTTCCCCTTTGACTCCTTCAAGTACATTATTGAAGATGTTGAACCCTTAACCTACTTGATCTTTCCTGTAACTACAATGCCTAATGCATTTGATGCGTTCATGATAAATAAGAAATTCTTAGTTTTTATATACTTATTACTTTTTTCTTTTTTCATTTTTTTTCAATACATCTAATATGGCTATGTTTCCTGAACTTTATTAAGAAGCATGATGCAACAGAAACATATTTGGTGGGTTCAATAGTATAAGGAGGATGAACTTTTGGTATATAATTGTTACTAAAATTTCAAGTATAAAGAGAGGGGAATAAAGAGAGGGGAATAAAGAAAGATTACCATGCTCCTTTGTTATTTATCTTGCTCTGCTAAGTTGCTTCTTTCAAACTACGTGGCAATACATATTCACTGAATTTCCTTCCTTGCATACTATTGTTTCATTTCCTAATTCGCTGTTGTGGTTTTAGGAGCCATTTCCTATTTTATTGTTTCATGATGTTAGACTACTTCTAGAAACCCAACTTTCATAGCAATTTCTGCAAATTCTGTTTCCCTGATTTACATAACAATTTATATGTTTTCCTATTGTTAGGTTGTGTTGATTTTGTACATTGTGTTGGGTTGGGCATGGATTTCTTCAAACAATTCCGAGAAAAAAATACATAAAGAGTAATTTTTAAGGTAATTATGAAAATTTTCTTAATATTATTTAATAGTCTTGGTCGACTGCTTTGAGCTATTTAGCTTTGGTTTTATCTTTCCAGAGGCCATGTACCCCATTTAGGTTCATCTATTTGTGAGTTTTAGCTTTTTTGCATATGGGGTTCATAGATTTAGGAAATTGAGTGGTTGGATTCCAGTTTCTTAATTGGTTTTGTTTGTTTGAAAGTTACAAGTAGCTGCTTTGTTTTTGCTATTGCCATGCCCACACTGCTATCATTTCTCTCGAGTTCTTTTCAAGTGGGTTTGGATAGATTATGATGCTTCTTTTCATGGTTCAATTGTTAGTGTTTTGATTACTTCTTTTGTGAGTCTTATTTTGATTAATAGTGAGATTTTGATTATTGCATCATTGATTTCAATTTTCTTAATATGATTTTAGTCTCTAGTAATTATATTATTTTCATTATTGGAATCTGATTTCGAGATTCTTAGTGAATACATTCAAATTTGATGTTGATAAACTTATGTTAATATGATTCTTATTATTGTTATGCACTGAAAATATTCCAAATTTGGCTAATATATTTTTAGGATCTTTAGGATTGTTGGATCTATCATTCTGAGATAAACAATCATAAATGTTTTATTTCTGCTGCTCTTCTTTTGTGCTTAAAGGTTTTCCCAGTGGTGGAAGATAATCATTGTTCCTCGAATTTGTCAACTTCGCTCTACTGGCTGCTGACATCACTGTGGACGAGTTTCAATTCAAAATATTTGATGTTAGTATTTTAATATGGTCTATTGTGAATTCTTGGGATCCAATTTTTTCGGCTTACTATTTGTGGTGTTTGAATTTTCAGGTGAAGTCATATTTGGGATCTGATTTTTGGGTTTGATTTGGCGATAGTGTTGGACTCTGAGAGGCTTTGATGACCCATAAGGTGTTTTCTAGCGAATCCAAAATTACTTACAACTCTTCAATTCTAGATGTTGTTTGCTTTTTAAAGTTACAAATGAGTAAACTAATTTGGGTGTTTTGGTTTGCAGCAAAGAGCCCCGCTAATTCGGGCTTCAATTTGAACCAAGGCGATGAACTCTTATCTAAAAAGGACTATGAAGTTGGAAAACCTTTTAATAAATGCATGTATCACTAAGCATTCTGCTGCAGTAATGAAAGAAAGCAGGGAAGCTCATTCAGATAGAGGTTTTACTGTTAGTTCTAAGTCCTCCTGCTTAAATTGATTAAGTCAAGATTCCTAATGTAAGCATTTTGGGAGCATTAGTTTATCAAAGTATATTGATGTACCATTTCGAAACTGTATACATGGACTTCCTTGCTTAAGGGTGCGTATTAAAGATGCTTTGCAATTTACCGACATTAATGCATTTGAGTTATTTTCTGCTTGGTTTCTTTTCAGCAGCTTATTAGTCATTTTTTAAGGAAATTATCATTGGTAGAAGTTGACTTAGTTTTTGTAATTTAAAAAAAAAAAAAAGCTTACTTTTTAATGATCAGATTAAACAAAGTAAAAATATTAGATTAGCCAAAGCGTTTCAACATTACTTGTGGTTTGTGGAGTTGCTTGGGGATTTCCCTAAAATCATTTTTCCTTGTTATTTTTATTATTTTCTTTGAATTTGGAACCACTTGGGAGTTTTGAATATCAAGTGTATTTCTTATGCTAACGGTTTCGTTTCATTTGTGATGCCAAAAGAAACCTCCATCCTTGCAGAATTTTGAGAGATACCTACGTTGTAACGGGATTAGGAGAGCAATGGATAGATGGGCTCACATATGAGAATTAAATATGGGTACTTTAGATAATTGGGTCTAAAATTGACAGCCATATCAAATCTAGACCCGTGATTTACAAAATATCATAAATACACACAAATCTTGTAAAAATACACCCTTGTAGATATGGGAATAAAATAAATGGAAAATTAAAAAAATAATAATAATAAGATCTCCCAAATCACCTCACGACAGCCCTACCCAAAACAGTTGAGTATCTATCGAGATTTCATTGGATATTCCTCATGTGATTCAAATCAGATAAAATCTCGCTCTTGATAATGTCAAACCATGTATATATACGGCTATTAAGATACACTCAGAATTTCCAATTCTGAGTAACTACATCAACATTAAATCACAGGAATTTGCATTGTTGCCGTCCCCAAGATTGGCATTGCTCGGTTCAATTGCCTTCACGTTAAATTTACATGAAATGTATCACATGACAAAGCAGCGTCTCTGAACTATAGCCGGGGGAACCAAAATGAGAATATAGAAATATAGGCACAAAAATGAGAATTTTAATTTGCGGAATCCTCTAAATCAGCCAAAGCTTCATCAAGGGCAGCCAGGACGAGTAAAATATCATCAGAAATTGAAGAGATACCAGCACCATCAAATTTTCCACTTCATCAATTAATGGGATATTCTTTCCCTAGTCAAGCGTTGAACAAGTGAGATGAAATGGAGAATTTGAAGCACAATGTTCGGTAACAACATTTAGATTTTCATTTTGCTAGGATCCTCGAGCAAAGATCCTTACAAGTTGTCATGGACACATTCTTGAAGAATGGGTTCACCTTCTTAAAGCACAGCATAGCATAAATTTAAGAGTTTGATTGTTGAAAATTTATAGATGATTAAACATAAAAGAGTCATGTACGTACTGTTTATTCATTGCTTTGTAATAAACAGATTCAGGGTCAATGAAATCATACTTTTGTATGTATAAATTATCGGGTGAGATTAACTAGATTTGTAAACTTAAAAAACTATAATAATCTAAGAAAATCAAAATGTTTCCAAAACCAATAATGTAAAAGTAGCAAAAACTTTTCGATTAAACTTTTATTCTTCCAAGACCTCCAATAAAAAATTAAAAATATCAAAAATTCCCCTTTAAAAAATGGGTACAAACATGCAACCGTTAGGTGTAAAACTGGAAAATCAACAAAACAAAGGTATATGTGAAATTTATTAAAAGAAAGGGGTGCCAGATGTGCTTCAAATTCTGTATTTCATCTCACTTGTTCAACGCTTGACTAGGGAAAGAATATCCCATTAATTGATGAAGTGGAAAATTTGATGGTGCTGGCATCTCTTCAATTTCTAATGATATTTTACTCGTCCTGGCTGCCCTTGATGAAGCTTTGGCTGATTTAGAGGATTCCGCAAATTAAAATTCTCATTTTTGTGCCTATATTCCTATA
>CAVNYN010205915.1:0-12720 GCA_963692815.1 Nyctanthes arbor-tristis | reverse complement strand
AGAGAGAGAGAGAGGGAGAGAGAGGGGGAGGGAGTTCTGTTTTTTTCTTTTTTTTTTTTTTTTTTGATATAACGATATCTCACTTTGGTTCCTCTAACTATGTTGAAAATTTTTTCTACCTAATCATTTTCTTATCGAGTTTTACTTTCATCATCATCATTATCATTCGGCAACACTGTTTGCAATGATGCACAACAATAATACGATCATTAAAGAGTTGAGCAAAAGAGCCTTGTGAGATCACATTGTCTCTGCTTCACTAGAGCTCTTTTACATAACAAGTAATTTATGATTTCTAATTCTATTGTTACTATTTGAATGGCATATATATTCATTCGGCCTTCTGTATATACGAGTTATGAATACGTGTGTTGCACGTCTTATATAGAAGGTGAAATAGATGTTCATGTATTTGGAATAGGAATTAGTAATAATATATATATATATAAAGGCATTTAAGTTGCCTTTTTATTTTTCCCGCTTATTTCAGTGTTGTAACTGTCGTGGTCAGTCTTTTACGGTACCTTTTGTGATGTGCATGTTGTGCATGTTTTCCTGTTTTAGGTTTTTCTTTTTCCCAGGGACGGAGCCCATTAAAGACTAATGTGGTCCATGAACCGCACTGTCTCCTGCCACAGCCCGTTTTATCTGTGGGATGACTATACTGTTTTCCCGAGCCAAAAATCAACTATTTTGTATAGGAAAAAGCTTTTAACTGCAATTGAGCTGAAAATCAATAATCGAGCTAATAAAAATTCTGTTAAATGCATTCCAACTTCCACTTTTATATAGACTTGGCCAAATAATATTATATTATTAATCCAATGTGGGATTTCATCCGCCTTAAATCACATATCTTTCATTTTAATTTTATAAAGTACACCTTCTGCCATTACTTGCTATCAACCCGATGTGGGACGCAATTCAATTCTATTTGGAAATTACATTTCTAACATCCATTTTTATAACACTCAATATTTTCCTATTTTATTATGTAATCCGATGTGGGAATTTGAACATTCTAATATGCACATATTATTATATATATTTGTTTTGAAAGGACACGTATATTAGATGTATGTTTATTAGTTAGTACATGGATATCTTTCCATTAGGCCATATGTAAAATTTCCAATCACACCTCTTAAAAAAAATCCGACTGCACTGATAAAAATTCCTGGCTGGGCTCCGTTTCTACTTTTTCCCCCAATTTTCACTTCAAATTCCCTTCTCATTCTTCTCATCTTTCCTTTTCGAGCGCCTGAGGATTCTTATTTCCTAATCTACTATTCTAATTGTTAATTCTCTCCGTGCTTTTGATTATTTCCTAATCTGTTGTTCTAAATATCTGCCATACGTATTTTAATTTCCTGAATCAACGCTAAAATGTCTGCGGTAACGTTTCTTAATTTCTTAAATCAATGCTAAAATCTTGGAGATTTATTTTCTTTGACAAAGGGGAGTTCTTATGCACTTGGGCTATTGATTTCACGGTTCGATTGGTTGAGAATTTGGTCTAGAGGCTACGGTGGATTTAAGAATTTGATCTAAATACTTAAAGTGAATTCAAGAAGATAGTAGACATGTATAAGAATATTGACATGGTGAAACAATTAGTTGGATTATCCGTTTTTAAAAAATTCGGTTGTTTGAATTAAAGCTTTCAATAAATCTCTCAACTATTCATTTTTCTGAATTATCTTTACTATATCAATTTAACATATGGCACAATCTCTTTTATTTATAGTGTAGATTTATTAGTTCATATGAAATTTCAGTTCTTATTCTATTTGGATATTATATTGTCATCGCTTTAGTTGACTAATACCAACTAAGGTATGTTATTTTTATCTATCTCGAATTGAAGTCCTACTCTTTACTTCAACTAGTTTTCCTAGGCACGTGCATTCTTTATATGGGTTGGCAGCCTTATTTTAACAAAGGACATGAATATGCCTACTCTAATTTCTGTTATATAAATCTAATCTAATGTTATAGTTGTTTCAAGTTTCCATGGATATAGTCATTATTGACTATGGGAAGCTTTCATGTTTGACTCCTATAGTGGCAATCATGGCTACACAGACGATGATTGAAATCCTATCTTTTTTGCTATTAAATTACATAGAAGATTTTTGAGGGAATATCTGGTATCCATGTTTTGTGCTGCTTTGAAAGCATGTGTTTAAAAGTTTCAAAGTTTTCTTTATTTCTCCCTTAGAGTGGGATGTTATTGAATATGATCAAGTGTTATTGGCTAATTTTTATGTTTTATGTAATTATGGCACGATAGAAAATAAAATAAGAAAAACTTATAAGGAAGCACTAGAGGTTTTTAAGTATGATTGGTGATATTTTGCAATCAAAGTTGTAATCTTTTGAAAGATAAATCATTATTGTTATTATTATTATTATTATTATTATTATTATTATTGGCTTTATCTTTTACATGG
Organism: Nyctanthes arbor-tristis; assembly: GCA_963692815.1. Lineage (NCBI taxonomy): Eukaryota > Viridiplantae > Streptophyta > Magnoliopsida > Lamiales > Oleaceae > Nyctanthes > Nyctanthes arbor-tristis. The sequence continues at coordinate 10,267 of CAVNYN010205915.1, read as the reverse complement.
AGATATGAACATGGAATTCATTTAGGTTCTCAAAAAGTTGGAGAATACATGATTTAAATACAACTGACTTGAGGGACATGTGTTAGACTAAATTTCTTACCAGTGGATTATAATATTTAAGCTTTCGCACTTATTTTTGAATGATATAGCCTTCAATGAAGAGCAATCACTAGAATTGATTACTCAAAATCTAGAGTTTTAATTTGGCTTGAGGGATCAAGAAAAGATTCACTTTTTAAATTGGATTCGTATTGAAATTTGAATCCAACCAATGTGTCGATAGCTTTTCAAAATATCTACTTAAATTTTCGTCATTAATTTTTTAAAATCTTGGTTATTTTTGAATAAGTTTCTTATTTTTGCCTTCATTACCTCTTTTTTGATAATCATATAATGTACATAATCGATTTTGCCAACTATATATATTTTGAGTTTTTTTAGCGAGCTATATGGAAATATTTTATAGACATCGTAAATATTATTTGGATATAGGTTGTTGGGTATTATTAAAGGCTAAATTAGAACATGTTCATTAGGTTCACATATGTGATAAAAGCCGTGTTTATAAATTGGCCCAAATTATTATATTATTATGTCAAAAAAATGTTAAAAAGAAAAATGAAAGATAAAATGACTTGGTGCTAAATGTTTTAGTTTAATCACTCGAGAAAAATTGGGAAATTATAAATGCATCCTAATAATATTAGCTTCTGTTAACTTCCTCTCATATTTAGTAAGCAATTAACGCACTTAATAATTAAATAAACAATGACATAGCCAATGAATTTTAGGATTCCACAATATACCGAAAGAATGGGAAAAGCTTTATTAAGATATTATATGGTCAAGCCATACCATATGGTGTCAGATCGAGACTAATTGTTTGACACAAGCTTATATCATCAAGTTGATTAATGTATTAGGGATTATTCATTTTGAAAGTTCAGTGGAATATATATTATATTCTTTTTCATTTTTAAATATTTGTTACTTGATGTTCTATTCTATTTTTACTTATTATTTTTAGAATGTCTTTCCGTGCAACGCACATGTGCAATACTAGTTATAATAAATGTTGTTGAGAATAAAACCGTATTAAAAAAAGAATAAATGATATTGGCCATATGGAGAACAACTTTTCTCATAATAGCATATTGATATCTCTAATGCAGGGACACAATTTAGGTGCCCTGTGCGACAATCCAAAATGGTGCCCCTTGGTTTAATTAAGGATTATACAGAAAAAATCAAATCACATTTCCAACAAATAGTATTTCAAATTAAAAACATCATATTCGAACTTTTGTTATTTTTTTTATACACCATAAAAAAGTGAAGTATAAGTAAATGTCAAAGCACTTCTAGTGCTTCCAAAAATTCGTTAGATCCAGATGCTTGTGTTTCTAGGATGCGTTTCAATTTTAATGAATTATAACAATAATTAAAAATATTAAAGAACTTAAGCAAATAAATTAATTCAAAGAGAGATTAGAGATAGGAAGAATAGAAGTATAACACTTGCTTATAGATTAAATTCTACAAAAGAACATCAATGAAATGAGAATACTGAATAACCGTCAATATGATCAAACTAAAAACCAAAGAATTATTTCAGTTAATTGATAATTGATTTATGTTTTGGTCAATTCTCTTTTAATTATGAAACAATATGTATTTGAAAATTTTTTTACCTTGCCTTTGGAAAGAAGAAACTCAAGTAGTATGATTGCATTTTACTTCTTGACTTTTTTTTATATGATTGATTTTTTTTATTTTTTTATTTTTTGCTTTAATTGAGCTTGACAATTATTGGATCATTAACAGAGGTCATTTTTAGTTTCTTTTTTAATATAATAATATATAATAAAATACAATCTAATTTTTAACTCAATAATTTTATACATACCTATAAAAGATGGTGCCTCAATAATGTCTAAATTTTTTAACAAATTAAATTAATTTTTTTTAAAAAAAATTAACATTACACCTATAATAAATAACATTTTTTGGTGCCCTTCTAATTTTGGGGCCCTATGCGGTTACACCACTTACACACCCTCAGGACTGCCTCTGCTCTCATGTTTGTTAAATGGGTCATGATATCAAATACACCAAAGAAGAAAGCTAATTATCTAAAATTACATTCCATTATGTGTTTTTAAATTCCATTATTATGTTAGCGTGTGTGTTAGCATTAATTTGAACCGTAACATGTGCAATACTATACAAAATGAATTTGTAAAGTAATTTAATTTTTAAAGTAGTATATATAGACGATTTATTAGTTAAGTTAAAATCATTTTTAGTAAATCATTAAATTTATAGATTATATGAAAGTTAAAAAAGAACTTGGAAGGTGAAAAGTTAAACATTTATTAATATTATTTTTTTAACCGGAAAAGTTAAACATTTATGAATCATTTAAAATTATCACTAGTCATTAATAATAATGAAAATGAAACTAATTAAATGTTAAATGGGGATATTATTGTAAATTAGGGAAATAAAATAGGCGCAAAATGGAAAATTAAAAGTTTTTCACTCATTCCCTCTTTTTATATACTAGTTGCCGAAACATGCGTCGCACGTTGTATATTACAATGAATATATTTTACATATGTAATTCATTAGAATATTTTACTATGAAGCACTTCTCTATATATAATATTTTTTCTCAACATTACACCTTTTTTGGCTTTGTCATCTCATTTGACCAATACTTTTCTTTGCACTGGAACTTCGCGCGAAAGTGCAATATATAGTTGTCCACGTGAGAAAACACGCTTTGAAAGATATATTTCAACATGAGATACAGTTTGTCCTTGTGCCTTATTGGCTATTATATCTCAGCAGTAAATATGGATTACCACCCATTAATTGTCAAAAGTGAAATTTCTTGCATATACGTGTAATTTTTGAATTTGGACATATGAAAATATATTATCATACCAATAATTTCTCAAATTGATGAAACTTATAAATTTACGAAATATTTTATTGATTTTATCTTAATTGCCACCGCTGCTTCGCTTATATACAAGATAAGCATCTTTTCTTTGAACATTTTTTAAGCTCTACGGTCTTGGATAACAGCACGTACCATTTACCATGCAAGGAGCTTTTGCTATGTGTAAATTTTGAAGTTTGGATTTATTTGTCTAATATTTCTATTTTGAATTTTGTAGGTATTCCCTTTTCCGAATTGCATTGCATCATGAAACATTTGGATTGTGTCACCAAATAATATGGTTTGGATTTTGTTATCCTACAGAGACATAAAAAGAAATGAGTTAATATAAAAAGAATTGGTAAGATAATAATATAGTGATTCAAAATATATTAGTATTACCTCTTCATCCACTAAAATCAATTTTTGAACTTGAATTTGACCTTTTACACTCGTGTAGTTTTCAGTAGAACTTTTGCGAAGGATGAAAAGTTAATTTGATGCTCCATTCTTCATCAAATGGACTTAATTCTGATGGTCCATTCTTGATAAATGCACTCAATCTTTTTTATTATTGATCTCAAGTCGAAAAGGCATACTTACATAACATAGTTGCAATATGAAATTAAAGAAGGAAAACGGACACCATATACATTAACTAAAAAGTTACATGATTATTAACGTCAAAGTCTTATTTAATTTTCATGTGGGTACTAACGTCAAGGTCTTGTTTTGCACATTTTGGATTGGTCGGGACAAAAGTTAAATATCATCGTCTCTAAATAAAGCAAATCTCGTGCTCAAGAATTTTGTACATGGGGATTCTAGCACATTCATTACGTGAGTATTAATATCGAGATCTTATTCTACACATTTTTTATTGGTCGATACAAAAGTTAACATATTGTCTCTAAATAAAGCAAATCTCATGCTCAAGAATTTTGTGCATAGGGATTCTTGTATGTTCGTTATTTGTTATGAATGGGGAAAAAAACAACTTATCATATGCTTGACGGAAAGGATTGCCATTGAATGTTTTTCTACTTGGAATTTTGAAATAATGTGCCAGATGGAACTCTGTAGTTCAATTCTCTCAGTATCGGGATTATATGATATAGTTCAATTGGATTGGACGATTTTAGTGATGTTAAATTAAAAGGTATGATAAAGATTAGGGATAAAATAGAATAAACGATTGAAGTGTAATAATGTAGTGAATAAATGGAGTGAAATAAGGGTCATGGACAAAAGCACTTCTCTATGCATAATAGTTCTTGTCAATGTTATACCTTTTTTACTTTTATCGTCTTATTTGACCAACACTTTTGTTGCATTGAAACTCCGTGTAAAAGCAAAACATATATTTGTCTAATGTTTCTATTTTGAATTTTATGTATATTCCCTCTACGAATACCATTGCATCACAATTGATTTGGATTGTATCACCAAATAATGTGGCTTAGATTTTGTTAGTCTACAAAGACATAAAAAGAAATGAGTTAGTATATAAAAGAATTGCTAAGATAATAAAATAGTGAGTCAAACATAAACTAAAAATATAAAGTATTAAAATAAAAGTATTACACCTTCATCCATTAAAATTAATTTTTGAACTTGGATGGGGTCTTCTGCATTCGTGTAATTTTTAATAGAACTTTTACAAATGATGAAAAGTTAATTTGATGTTGCATTCTTGATCAAACGCACTCAATTCTTTTATTAGCATACAATGCTCTTCTTTTTTAGTTGATGCGGACAAAGCCATTTCGCTAGAGAATGGGTTAAAACTAAGATCGGATTAATTGAAAGAAAAGTATAAGTTGGATTTGTGTTTTAATATTCTTGAATTTATTTAGATCTTGATAATCAATTTATAGTGAGTCAAGTATGCATAAAGAGATGAATTATGAACGTTGATATGGTGGGCAATTACATCACATTAAAATAATTAATTGTAGTATAACTGTATGTAAGTTATAAACTTTTAATATTATTAAATTAAATTAAATATAATAATTATTTTATAACATTCATTTGTTTTGATGATGGAATTAAATGAAATCAAATAATCATGTAATGATTAGTATTTTTTTTTTTTTTTTGAAGTTGTAATCATTAATTTTGTAACATTCATGTATATTATATATATTGCAACATAAATCAATATTAAAACAAATATATAAAACTAAAATACAAAACTAAATCAATACCGTACTAATTTTGTTCATGAATTTTACATATTAAAACATAAATAAAGATTCAAATACAAATATATATATATATATATAATATATACAAAAATTTTATTTTGCCCGCGCATGTATGTTATTATGCATGCGTATAACACATTATACACATCTAAGCTATAAGTGTGAGGTGCTTGTAGCTTAGATCTTTGATACAAATACATGCGTGCATAATAACATGCATACATGTAGGCAAAATAAAATTCTTGTATATATATTTCCATTTCACTAAATTTTCAATCTACAAAATTAGCTTGAATTGAAAGTGTAATATATAGAATCTTCTTTATTATTGATCTCAAGACGAAAATGTATATGCATATATAACATAGTTCTAATATGAAATTAAAGAAGAAAAAATGGCTACAATATGCATTAACTAAAAACATTACACGATTATTTGTGCTAAAAAATTTTGTATACACGTATTCTTGCACATTTGTTATTCATAATGAATTGGGGGAAAAACTTATCATCTAGTGAAAGAAAAGAATAGCCATTGAGTTCATTTTCTACTTGAAATTTTGAAATAAAGTGCTAGATGGATTTCTAATTCAATTCACCTAGCATTGGTATTACGCGATATAGTTTGATTGGATCAGATAACTTTAGTGATGCTATACTAAAATGTATGATAAAGATTATAGATAAAATAGAATAAATATTTATGTGGTAATATAGTGAATAAATGTCATGAAATAAAAGTAACGCATAGTATAGGAATTAAAGAAAAAGAGTAAGGGCAAAAGTGAAATCCAAATGTTTTACATAGATTCCACATTTTATATAGTAGTGATAATAATATATAGTAGACTAGTATATAACATGTGCATTGCACATGATTTTATATTTTTGTTGATATGACTTGAATATAAAAATTTAACACGTGATTTTATTTACCATGGAATGCACATTTACACAGGTTCTCGAGTACTCTAAATGCCACCGAAAAAAGGCATCACCAAAATATAAAATTTGAATAAGAAATGAGAAGCAAAATTAAGTAAACAGATATACATGTATTTTCCAGTTTGAGAACTTTAAAAAAAGAAAATATTATTTGTAGGTAATCATTCAGGTAATTTTTTATAAACAGAGAGTAAATTCACAATCTTACCCTGATGTATTGTATGATTGGGAAAAAATAATTTCAAGATAAGATGGTGAATTTACTCTATTTTGTAAATGATCACTTGAATGATTACCTACAAATAGCCAGATACAAAAAAGAAATATTAAACACATGAGCCTTTTTTTCCCCTTTTTTATGATATATACATGCGTTCCAAATACTTGGAAAATCATGTGAACTTATATTTGGTTTTGATCTTCCACCTTAACTTCAATTAAATATGCTGCTTGTTTAAAGATAAATTTATTTATGTCTACATTAAGAAAGGAAACATAAGTCCATTGAATTTACTTTTAACTTTTTTTTTTTTTTTGAAGGGAGAATTTACTTTTAACTTAAATATATTTATAGATGCAAAAATTCTTTTTATTAAATGCTAACAAAAGAAGAATTAAAATGCTATTTTTTATCTGGATAGCAATCAAGTCTTTTTTCCTCTTGAAAGTAATCATCTTAATCCTTATTTCATTACAATTTACATATATATAATAAACCCAAAACCTATTAGTCGTGTATAACACACAATGCAATTAGTTCCAAGTAATGTGTCATTAATAAAAATATGAATTTTTTAAATTAATTATTAATTAATGAATTAAAGCCAAATAAGGAATTAAAAAAAATATGCAAGGACAAAAAGGAAAATCAAAAATTTTTCCCTCATCCACACTTTTAGAGCATCTCCAATACAAACGTCTAGTCTTGTGGTGACGAGGAGGAAAGATATAGACATATAAATTTACAAATTTCAATTTTCTCTCTCTTTTTTCACTTCTTTCTTACCTTTTAATCTCTTTATTTTTCATTTTTTCTTTACAATATCTTTGAGAATGTCTATCTGTAGAAAGTGTCAAGGATATTGTGAAGAAAATATAGAAAATAAAGAAAAAAAGTGAGAGAAAATTGAAACTTGTAAATTTTCTGTGTCTATATCTCTCCTCCACGTCACTCTAAGGCTAGAAATTTGGATTGGAGATGCTCTTATATATTAATAATTATTGATTAGTGATTTCTTGAAAATGTTATCCAAGAACAGAATATTATGTTAGCGTAAAGCATATATAGACTCAACTATCTTGGACGTGGCTCGCTCATTGATGCTTCATTCACTGACAATGGTCGCCAGACCGGGGATATTATGTCAGCGTAGAGCATATATAGACTCAACTATCTTGGACATGGCTCGCTTATTGATGCTTCATTCATTGACAATGGTCAGCGGACCCGGGTTCTAGCCTAGTGATTCAGATTCAATCTGAATCAGAAAGAGATCCGGAAAGAGGTACCGGATCATTCAAGTTTTTGTTATGATGATTCGGAATGGGAGTACCGGATCATTAGAGGTTGTGTATTTGATAGTTGGTGCAGAGTGTTTAGGAGGTTAAGAAGTGGGAGTTTGGATCATATGATTAGAGAGAATAATTTATGAACAAAAGGCTGTTCAAAGTGAGATCCGATAGGGAGGGAGAGAATAGGGTCGAGAGGATCTTAGAGAGAATGCCCCCTGTTTTTTAACAACTTAGAGGAATAAATAGGAATCATGAATCAATAAGGACCACTAGATTTAAGTAACACGGATCACCAATGTGGCACACTTTTACCCATTGATTTCATTGGCTTAATCTTTAAATTAAGAGTTCAATTATCAAACAGTGATGATTAGTCAATCTAGGATCACCTAGGGGAAAATGCTGATCGTCAAGGAATGGGCAGAGTATAAGGCAACGTAGAGTATAAGTGCTGATGCCATTGTTGGCCTTTTATCAACATCTTCTTCTACACACAATTCGGATGCATTGAATTACTTATAATGCTCTTGTAAAGTTGGATCCATCAATTTCAAAGGGGTGTTGTTTCTCCAAAGCGTTCAAGCCAGTGGCAGAACAAGTGCCCTTGATTTATACGATTATTATGTGTATCATCAATAGTATCTTTTTCACATGCACATTTGAGCTTCCTAACTTTACAAGTTTGAAAAGACTTTTGACTCGCAAGGCTTATAAAGTCACCTGTTCCATGCAATTTGTAGAAGCCGTTATTCTTCTTGCTTGCTGCTTATGATTTCTAGAACCAAGATGGCAAGATGCCAAAACAAAAACATCTTATTTTTCTGAGAACTGATTGTGCAATGCACACTGTGGAGCCATGTATCCACTACAAGCCCAAATATTGGGTTATGTAGAACAAAATGAAGTACAACTTACTATGTTTGGGCAATCCTCACCGTATTTTCTAGAGATTGACCAACACCAAAGATACTAGCCATTCCAAAATCTGATATTTTCAGAGTTGTATCTTGCTAGCTTTGAGATCGCGGTGTATGGTTTTAAGACGAGAATCCTCATGAAGGTAAAGCATTCCCGTGCTATTCCTTTGATGATGTATCATCTTGACCAATTAAACAGCTGTTGTTTTTCAAGATCTACAAATATAATGAAAAAAATACTTCAGGGCTAAGGTTTAGCGCCGATGAGAAACCTCAGCCTCTAAGCATTAAGAGTTATCCCATCCATTAATCATCTGGAATGTGTCAAAGTGCATATATGTATTCAGAAAATGCATTTATGTAGATATAAATTTATTCGGATCAAGGGGCGGACTCAGGATTTTTTGTCAGACTGAGCTGGATTTAGAGGAAAAAACAACTGGGGGTTGAAATGAAATTACACTAGAAATATTAGAGTACATAAAAATTATAAAAAAATTGAGATAGCCTCATTTGTAAATTAGTTTAAACCAAACTTGAAATATAATAATATTCTCCCAAATACACAAATCACAAGCACACATAATAACTTTAACTATCATTTATCCATTAGCCGCAAACAAAAACAAATAGATATTGTAGCACAAAAAATAAAAGGGTCTCTATTCTCTTAGATACCTTATAAAATAGATAACAAGTTAGATTTGTTTTAAATTAAAAAAACTTGGATTTATTTTTTGTATTGGGCTCACTAACGAATTAAAAAAAAAAAAAAAGAGTTTGAGTTTGGACTAGATTGAGCTAATTTTTTTAAGCTACTTATGAAAATTTTTTAGACTACTAAGGAATTTTTTTTTGGAGCACGGTCCGGCTCACCAATAGGTCCGCCAACCACTATCCGGAAGATTCGAGGATAAAGTGAGGAGAAGCTGATTCAAGTCGCATCAATAGGTGCTATTAGGAGTGTATGTAGTTGAATTTGGGCAGTTATGAATTATGATAAACGTAGCTTGCAGAGCGAACACTTGTGCTAAAGCAAAAGAGCAAGCTGAACAAAAATCGATAGCCGGCCAATTTGCTCATGGCCGACATCTTACTCCAATTTTGAGTTTTGATCTCAAACCCAGATTTTGTATTAAACTTTTGTCTTGCCCTGCAACATTCTTCACGAGTGCAACTCTATATATATTATAATTAATAACTAGAATTCTCATCCGTTCGTTGCATGAGAAGAACAACAGTAATAAGCCAACCGTAATATACACTTAGTCTCATCAAACATATATTAAAAGTGAACAAAGTAAAAAAGTAGAAATGGACGATAATCTGAATTTCTAAGATACACAATTTCTTTAAGTATAGAACTTCATGCAGTCTAAAATATTATCCTCAATTCTTTTTCCATTAATTCCCACAATAGTTATTATGAAACCCAAATTATTTGTAATAATTACGAAGTCACGTATATGAAAAACATTTTTTAGTTTTTAGAGGAGCCGTACTTCATAACAATAGACTTAATTAAACCACACAACTCGTGCTTCAAGGAGCTAAGAATAGAATTGGTCGAATAACATATAACACATGAGACATATATATCTCAACAGCACTTGAGTCATTAACTTGCTAAAAAGTTAAACTTGAATAAGATCTATAAATACGTTTGAACTCAAACAGAATTTCAAATGACAAAGATTCATACATTTATGTACCATACAAGGAAATCATGATACATT
>CAVNYN010205913.1:0-11084 GCA_963692815.1 Nyctanthes arbor-tristis | reverse complement strand
CCCCCCCCCCCCAAAAAAAAAAAAAAGAGAAATCTTTCGTCATAACAAAGTTATCAATTCTTGCAGTTTGATTTACTGTTAAAAAAAAAAAAGGAAAGTCTGATTTTCTTTTAAGGAGAAACAAACATATTATACTTTGGTTTTATTGGAAAAATCACGACTATATATATCTACTCCACGTTAATGAAAAAGAATCATCACAAAACCTTGAAAAACTAATCATAAAACCGAATGCAAATTAGGTTGGACGATGGAATATCCATCAAAACTTTCATTAGTGTTTTTTGTTGTATTGTATGGGAGTATGTGGTGCAATAATTCATGTGAAATATTATAGTTAGGTCAACCAAACTTTTACCTTGAACACAAGTATCCTTCAATATTATAATTGATGAACCTTTCATTCAAATCGTCAACTAAATTATTTTTCCTTTGGATTTAAAAAATAAAAAGAAGAAGAAGAAGAAAAACAGTTTTTCCTGCTTTATTTAATCTTTGATATATAATATATAACTAGTCAAACATTTTTCGGTATTTCTAATTAATCTAAAATAAACAACATAAACTAAATATATGTGATAAAGAATCGATGCGTATAGTTAAATAACTGAACTGAATTTGGTCAAAAAAGTTCAAGAATTGAACAGAAACTATTAAAAATTATGTATATGTATTTTTTTGGGGAAATACGTACGCTTGCATGTACAGGTTCAATGCATATGTCCTTGTATGCTGTATATTAAATTGGCAACTGTACATCTCGAAAATATATAAATTCACTCTATATTTTTCTTCAATTCGCTAATTAGTTCTAAACCTTAATTTCTGCATGCTATATATGTCTAAACTGAAATTAAACATGCTGCTGCGATCACACACATAGACAAAATTTTAAATAGGCATCCAATATATTTACCCCTCACGTTAGCGTGTTAGGCTATCGAATTTCCCATTGAAGGCAAATATTTGTGGAAATTACTATTGTAGTACTAAATTGTACAAGTATACATATAGCTCATATGATAACAATTAATCAAAAAGTGTTATGATGTATAAATTAATAAGATTCTACTAAGCATGTCATTTATATGAGTGATTGCATAACTTGTAGTACCCATTGCGTTGCTCAAGATTTTTTATGCTAAACTACTATAATTATAAGGCTTAAAGAAATACAAACGCACTTTTATATATATACGGGAGTGTTCCAGGGACTAATGACTTTAACAAATACCTTTGACAAAAGATCCTCACCACTCATCTTATTAGATCTAACGACACATATCTATCGTTCTTCTCCTATTCAAAACAACACATCTATATCCAAACACATTCAATAGCCAAACACCCAAATTGCAGAAATTATCGTCTCCAATTACCGGCCCAATTTCCAACGTCTTCTCCACCCACAGCAGGTAATCCACCCAAATCGCAGAAATTGTCGTCTTAACCACAAACTGCGTGCATACATATAAACTCTCTAAATTTCTCTATTGTACATATGAAACTTGAGTATTAGTTATAATGAGAATATTTGTGGCAAGGATGACTACAAAGATTTTTGCAGAGGTTTGTTTCAAACAATTTGAGCGACATTCAACGAGCTGTTGACCTTTAAAGCATGGGGGTATGACTTGGGGACGGGCCCCCTGGCCGTTGTTCTTCTTGGATGAACAATAACCGTACCGGAGGCAATTCCGCCACCGAACCTTACATTGTTGCCCACAATGTGCTCCTTTCCCATGCCCATACTGTCAAGTTATACGGGGAAAAGTGCAAGGTTAATTACCTTGTTAATTTCATACTCTTTGTTATTAATATTGTACCAAGGTAATTAATTTCTGTTGGCGCAACTGGTTTCTTTGAGTGTACGGGGCGATAGTGGGTGGAGAAGACGATGGAAATTGGGCGGGTAATTGGAGACGATAATTTCTGCAATTTGGGTGTTTGGCTATTGAATTAGAGTGTGTTTGGATATAGATGTGTTGTTTGAATAAGAAAAGAATGATAGATATGTGTCGTTAGATCTAATAAGATGAACGGTGAAGATCTTTTGTCAATGATATTTGTTAAAGTCATTAGTCCCTGAAACGCTCCCGATATATATATATATATATATATATATATTATAGACCTCACCAATTTATGCTAGTTTTAAGGGATGGCTAACGATATATAATATATACTTTTTAAACAAATCAAAATTAATTCTAAGAATATTTGGAGAAATTAATCAAAATCCCAATTAGATTAGGGGTTTATATATACTTAATTAATGAGGCTATCATCAACTCGCTTTTTCGTCTTAGAGTTTGTTCAATTGGAATGATTTCAACTTTAACTTCCGAATTTTTATAGGATGATTTTTTGAAGAGTCATTTTCAGCCAATTACTTCTTTTGAAATTCTTATAAATAGTTAGTGAGTTTTATGAAGAAAAATAGTAGCTTAGCGTCTTGAGATTTCTTTAATTCTTTGTAGACGTGTGCTCTTCCGATCTGTAGAAATTGGTAGATACGATAAAACTTGTTATATTTTTCTTGTTGTACTTGGGGGATGGGTTTTGGCGAGTGAAAATTCTGTATGGTTGTAGCGACTTTAACCATATAGTGAAAAGTTTTGACAGCTCGTTAAATTTGTCTTCGCCTTTTATTTTTCTTGTCTCAATTAAATTCCTTGAACAACGGTCCTGCAGGCGTAATCGGGAAATTTACATTAATTTCCAACAGTAGTATCAGAGAGTCATGTTTTGTTCGAGGTGGAGCAGAGGAAAGATATGACAAAGTACAAAGTTGTGATAATCAAGTTTGACTTGTAGTTAGAACAAGTCTGGAATTTCTTGATTTTGATTAGGCAATTTAAAGCTTTCAAAAGAAAACAGTCCCGGTGTTATAACAAAGTTGCTGGAGCCAGTATGAGCGATAGTGATTGGGAAGATTTATATTTGAAGACTGGAACCAGGATGTGTCTCCATCTAGCCAGAAATGTTCTTGTAAATATTCATAGAATATTTGCTGTGAAGGAACTATGGCGTCAATTTGAAGAGATGGATCTAGCAAGAGGTTCTTCAAATTTGTTGCACATGGAAAAATTGTTTAGTTCTTTGCGAATTGGTGCATATACAAAAATTCTTAATGAGATCGTCTGGGGACTGGTGGTGGTTGCAATTTGTTGATGTTGTAGACTAGCTGATCACGTGAGAAAACATTGTCCAGCTGGAGCAGGTTCGGCTACTGTTCAGATTTGGACAATCCGACTCTCTTTGTGTGAGGGCGATGAAGATGTGTTATGAAGTATGTAGGTACAACATCATGGTGTGTCGCTAGGTGCCATGGTAAAAGATGTGTGTTACTTCTAGCGGTTGTATTTACACACTGCATTGGTTGGCGGTGATGCAAGGTGTATGTTTGTAGTAAAGTCGATGGCTGATGAGCTCTCTGGAAAGCCAACGAGAGAGTTGCACTACAAATTTTAGCAGATTTATTTCGACATTGAGCCGATGAAATGTTTGGAATTTGTTGTTAATTCTAAGTTGTTATACTCATGTGGTAGAGTATGTGACTGTCAAAGTATGTCAAAGGCTTGTCTGGTAATTTCTCAAGTATTGTGTACAAGACTGGAGAAGATGAAGATTTTGGCTTATTTTGGCAAGGCGGAGATTGTTGAGTTTGTTGCCAAAAATAATCCAAAGTTGAAAAGGAAAGGGAAAGAAGAAGAATACTAGGAGGAAAAGGAATCCAAATTATAGAAGGATTGTCTTGTCTTCCAAGGAAACGAAGCCTATAAATAGAGATGTTTTCTTCTTCTTTAATACACAAGTGGTACAAGCGAGTTGAGGGAAAAATTGGTGAGTCTAGCACCTTGAGAGTTTTCTTGTAACTCTTTGTAGTTTGGTCGAAGGGTAGAAAATTAGGTGTGGCAAAACTCGGGGTGATTTTCTCGGTGTCACTTGGGTCTAGTTAGTGAGTCATGTGAAGAAAAATAGTATCATAGAGTCTTGAGATTTCTTTAATTCTTTGTTGGTTGGGCAAAGGGTAGAAATTGGTAGATGCGATAAAGCTTGTTATATTTTTCTTGTTGTACTTGGGGGATGGGTTTTGACGAGTGAAAATTCTGTATGGTTGTAGCGACTTTAACCATATAGTGGAAAGTTTTGACAGTTCGTTAAATTTGTCTTCGTCTTTTATTTTTATTGTCTCAATTAAATTCTTTGAACAATGGTCCTGTGAGCGTAATCGGGAAATTTACATTAATTCCTAACATAGAGAAATTTAAAAAATTATTGAAACAAAATTCCAACAAGTTTCTAAAGTTTAGAAGTTGCTTTCAACTTTTTGAAAGTTATTCCAACTAATTGACATACTCAGTGATGGTATGGGTCATTACTTATTATCGAGTTTTTGGGAGGGAAGAGATTTATTATTATTATTATTATTATTATTATTATTATTATTATTATTATTATTTGGGGTACCCCTAATTAACCAACATGGGCTTATTAATTCCACAAAATGCATCAAACAGAGAACAAATTTCAAAGTGGGGCCCATGAGCCCCTTCTTTTATGGTTTCTAAAAATAGCAAAATTTGATTTTGTTGGAAAAGCATTTTGGAAGGGTCCATAGTCCAATCCCACATTCAATTCAATGTAAGATTGCTTCCTCCCCATGTTTCCATTTAATCCAGAAAAGATTTTCTGCAATGAAATTGGCAAAGTCATCATCTTATATATCACATAAAAGAAAGGGTTTCTCTCTTGATGAATCTCCTTTTTTCTTCCACCTCCTTCTCCCTAATTCTTTAACAAACATTGGTTGTATGTATACCAATATTTAGCATTAATAATTTAACTAACTTTATTCTATTTCACAGTTTAAAAGAAATCTGGTCGTGTGAGCAAAACCAATATAGTTTGCTTATTATTATCATTATTATTAAAATATGTAAGTCACTTACCACGTACATATTTTAGTCATGTCAATATTATTGGTGAGAAAACGCTCTTCCGATCTTAACAGTTAAACACCCATATATATATATATATATATATATATATCCATACACCTCTCACATTCCCCTCCTTAAAATATGAAAACTCCATCTCCTAGCTTCCCCACAAAAGGTTATGACACCACTTTGCCGGCCGGTTGCTTCGGCATCACCCAATTTCCCCAAATTACCGACTTTTACCTCTCCCATGCCCGTCGTCCTATAACTTTGAAACCCCCAATCCATGCCACAAAAGATCGTGATGGTTAATTTTATATATCGGGGAAAAAAGGGAATTGAACATCGTTGGCAATTATAAGATGGTTTAAGCAATCATCAGTAATTATAGACTATTATCAATAATTTGATTCTGTTTAACTTAATCTGATAGGGTGTTTACGGTGAAATAAAAAAAAAAAAGAAAACAACCTTTTTCAAACTAATAATTCTTTAAGATGGAGGATGACGAGAAGTAGCTTGAATGTGCAACTTCCAACTTCTCCTCACATGAGATTAGTAATTTGATTCTATTTCAAAGTTTGAAAAGTCCCAGTCATGTTAACAAATTAAGTTTGCTTAGTACCATATATGGAAGCCACCGGCCAGTATTATTCTTTGATGCACACTTTATTGTCTTCACAATATCCGACGCACGAGAAGTTGGGAATGAATCAAATTCCTCATCTAGTTCGTCAGGATGAGCATTATCCGCAAAAGAGAGGCGGGTATCCATGTGGGGAGGATGTCTTGGCCTCCATCTATAGTATCAAACTCCAATCAAGAATAAGTAAAGGAAAATAGTCGGTAGAATCAGCTCTGGATACAAAACCAATATTAGGAACAAAATGTGAAGTAGCACAGTCGTAATTGGGTTCTTCCATTTGCATATCTGGTCTAACCATTTCCCCACCGCAATTAATCCACTTAAGGTCCCCATAATCCCGAAACAATTAGCTTTACTTTTCCTCGTACTCCACACTTGCGATCCCAGATCCAGCATATACCCTACTACCTCGTTCTTCAAAGGTCGCTCAGCCCGACTCAGCTTCGCTCAAACAATATCAATCGCCTGGTGCCGTAAGTTACTAAGTTGTAACACAGTCAATGGCATATGATACTGCATCTTGGGCAGTAGTGGTTTTGCATGCATCTGCAGCATATTTACTAAGGACAGGCAAGTAAATCTCATAGCTAAATGAATTTCTCCCATCTTTTTTACACCCGAAGGCTGTAATGTTATAAGAGGATACGAATGTGTATACACACGATCTGTTTCTAGAGTAGAAAGCCGAATCCTGACTTTTCCTATCCGTGAATCCTTTCCATCTCCACCTGGCAAATTGCCATTGTCAAATACACCAACAGTTATGACAGTGCAAGGATCATAAACTTCCCAAGTGTACTGCTCATTCCATTTGGGAGAATGACTATTGACAATTGTCCTTGTCCTAACCCACTTGAGCCCATATTTAGCAACACAATACGCATCTGTCGTTGCCTGACCATCTACCGTCTTCATTGGAGCTAGCCCCTGAGCACATAAAATACCTAACTCGAGACTCCCAATGCCTGACTTCCATAATAGTTTAGCCGTTGGTCTAAGATCGCTGCTGTAATGAGTTGATTCATCCAGAATATGATAACCACCATCCAAAGAAACTCTCGCGTGAATCTTGCTGTTGAACTTTCCTTCCTTCTTCTCACCTTCGACCAACACTTTTTCCAGATTATACCACCTTGTATTCACAGGTTTAGTGTCCACTCTCTTGTCCACTAGCTTCAAGGGAATGCCACATCTTCCAAGAACTTCTGTTTTGCCCGGTGCAACCCTGTCTTCCACACTCAAAATCAGTGGCACCTCAAATGGCTCTACAGCCACAAACATCAAATCCTCGTTCCACATAGGATTAATACTCCGGCTCTTGGAAACCTGCGTTGTAAGCCCTTCATTTCCCAAAATTGCCTTCACATAAACTTCTGGAAACGTGCTCTTATCACTTGGTTGCAAGTCTTGAGCTTCAATCACATTCACAGTCAGATACCATAGCCTAGGTGAGGGGTAGACCTTTGACCTTATACTTGAAATACCATCTACACTGCCAATTGCTACACCATCAGATAGCCATGCCTCCGGAAATGCTTCATCGGCTTGAGTACCCATCCAAACAGCCAACATCAGCTCACCCTTAACTTTATCACCTCTCTTATTCTCCAATCTAAACCACTGTGGGGCTAGAGGACTAGCTGGAGGAACCCTTTTAGAAATCTCATTCAAGTCAAATACAACCCCACCCATAAAATCATCCATCCCAACATCCTTATCTTTCACTGTAACCTCAAGTTGAGACGCCTGGAGTCTATCCTTTGAGAAGGCAAACACCTGATTCCACTCTGGGTTTGACTTCTTTTCAAAATGGCGTGTTGTACCCTTATAGTTTCCAAGCTTAACCTCAACATAAGGGTCACAACTACCAGTGACATCCTTTCCAGGCAAGTCTCTGGCCTTCACAACCCGGACATAAAGAAACTCCGTTCGCTCAACAAGGTCATAGGTGCTTGTGAGCTTGTCTCCAATGACCTTCCCTCCACCAAGATTTGGGTTTGTCTCCTTCATAGAGAAATCTTCGTGGGGGAGTTTTTGCATATTCTCGGCTTATTTTTTTTTTTCAATTCACAATCCAGAATATTGCCAAGAACCAGATTCAAGAATAATTCACAGCTATTGATCAACTGTTACCACACAAGGGACGACAACTCACAACTGCATGCCTGAATATCTGAAAATAATACCAGGCCAACAGTGTTAATGACCCCCTGTGGACAAACCTATAACAGCTATAACAGAAGTAGAAATTTGAAACTACAGATTCTTATATGCCCGAGGGAAAGAAAAAATTTTGATTGCTCCCAAATAGAGAACCTTACCGGGACTTTTTTATTCTCCCAAAACGTATTCAGCTGGTTAATCCTTCAAACGTGTATGACAAAGAGAAACGTATATAATTAGAAACATAACTGAAATCAAAGGAATTAATTATATTGTATACCCTGCACAGAGATAGTTATCCGAAATAAATTGTTAAACCCCATTAAAAATTCCAATTTAAAAAAGCAGTTAAATACAAAAGCATACTGCATGAGCCAAACAGGAATACGATAAACCTAAAAGATTACATCTTCCCCAAACGTGCATGCAAATGCAGAAACACTACCTTCCTGTTTTCTCACACTACTTGTGTTTTCTGTTATCCCTTGGATTTATGGACGAGCAATACGTGCAGATATAAATATAGATATAGACATGCAAAAGTACAATAAACAGAGATACAAAGAAGAGGGGTGGATATACATTGAGGATTCGTAAAAGCGGAGATGATAAAATTCTAAAGAAAGAAATAAGATAAAAGGAGTTCAATTTTTGCTGCCTCCAGAATAATACTGGAGGAACGAAAAGTAGTAGGGTCTAAAGAGAGACACGAAAAGATGAAAGCATGAAGCCAAAACAGAATTTTCCTCTTCTACTACTTTACTTTTGAAGCGAGAAAGAGGAATTTCTAGGATGAGGAACCTCATGAATCTGCTTCCGAGAATCGAATGCAGAGAACATATTGCATTTACCGTGGGTGTGAATATCTTTACGTCTCTTTCGCTTCCCCTTTTCTTTATGAGTAGCACTATTGCACCGTGGCTTTACCTGAATTTGTAGGGAAGCGCATGATATATAGGACTATCGCCGGTAGGGAAGATGGGCTTTCGTATTAGTTGGGTTTGATTCTACCGCACCCGTTTGACCTCCGATCAAGCTCGTCGGTACCTTATATTCATCGTCATTGCATTTGTTGGCCATGGCTGAAGGGGAATCAGAGCGGGACGCGGATTTCATCATCCCTCTCCCTCTCATAAAAAGGTTACTAAAGGGGAAATTGATCTATTTACCCTTACTACTATGTGTAATGCTACACGTACATATGAGTGTACAAATAAGTTTACAGATAGAGCATAAAATTATAATTCTATTTATATATTTTCTTTTTTTTTCAATACACAACATGTGATGAAATTGTAATTTCATTTGTATAAGTAGAATAATCTTATAAGAATCCTATTATTATTGATGGAAGGGTTAATTTCACAAATCGTCTTCAACCTTTCAGTTTAGTCTCGATTTCATCTCCAACCTTTGTTTTGTCACACCACAGCCCCAACTTTTGTTAAATATGCACAAATCGTCCCTTTTTACACTATTCCACCAAAATTTTAACAAAATAACGATTATACCCCATAAACCTTTTAAATTTTTTTTAAAAAAAGTTTGGAAATAATAAAAAACTTAAAAATCACCCTAACCCATCCACCTACCCACCCCTCCCCCCCATTCGGCCGGAAGTCCGACCGTCGGAGTTACTGCTCTGGTAGCACAAATGCTGCCGGAAATGGCAGCAAATGCTGTCGGAGCAGCAACTCCAGCGGCCGGCCTTCTGGCCGAAGGGGGTGGGGTGGGTGGGGGTGGTTTTTAAGTTTTTTATTATTTTTAAAAGAATTTAAAAGGCTTATGGGGGTATAATCGTCCTTTTGTTAAAATTTTGGTAGAATAGTGTAAAAAGAGACGATTTGTGCATATTTATTAAAGATTGGAGGCTGTGGTGTGACAAAACAAAGATTAGAGATGAAATCGAGACTAAACTGAAAGGTTGGGGACGATTTGTGAAATTAACCCTTGATGGAACTACTACTTTTGAATTTGACATGGCTTCATACCTCTGGTCCGGTAATGGTGTGTCAAATGATCGGGACTAACTACTTTATTTCCCAAGTATTTTGATACTCCTATAAGTTTTCATAATTTATGACAAAGTGAGAGGTGCTATTTGTATATATGTGTATAAAATTTGTACGCGAAATCATAAATTTACAAATAGCTTAACAAATTGTCTTTTTAAAAAAAGATAAGGCTAGTGTCTCAGTAACATTTAAATAAATACATAAAGTGAGCATACAAATTTTTTGTGTATGAATATGTAGAAATAGCAATTCTCTATGATAATATTCAGTATATTCCATTTTCATTATTCTTATTATATAGTTGAAACATTAATGTTTATAATTTTAATGTTACTTTATTTAGGTCTCTCATTTTATATGTCATTCATAACACTCCCAATTAGTATTATTATTATTACTATTATTTTTTTCTGGGAGAAAGGTTCATAATACACTTGGTCTCTTTCAGTCATCATATCAGTCATAATCCTCGGGTTAGATCCACTCTTCAAAGCGGTATACGTGTACTAGTTAAGTTTGTAAGTCCCTCTAGCTAGAGAATATATCAGTAAATTGGACGCAATAAAGAAAAAGATCAATTTCTACTGCGACAAAAAGTTGCGGACTAGTGTTAGACGCAATAAGGAAAAGATCAAAAAGTTGTCGATTAGTAGTGCAATTTCTCCTATTACGCAAAAATCTCTGGTAGTTTTAACCGGCCACCGATCCACGTGTTCACAGATTCATAAACTTCTCCGTTCCGTTGCATTTTCTCCTTCCCAAGACACACTTGCACACTCCCCATAAATTCAATTCTTCCACCGTCGGCCACCGTCACTCGCCGTCATGACAGACAACGCCACCGGACAACAACAGGAGCCACCATCAACGCCTCCGGCATCTTCAAATTCTCCAACAACCATTTACCTCCACCCACGACGCGAGCCTTTCGAGCATGGCCTCGTCCCCATTTCCAAGCTCATTTTCCCTGATGCCGTGCAATCCCTCTCCCAACTCAAATCAACTCTCTTCTCCTCCCAACCTGTCGATTCCAATCAGCGGATCAACTCAGAAACCTTAGCCAGTGCCCTGCAGATCTCCCTCGAACATGCGCGGCTTCTCATAGAGACAATCTCCGCCGTTCTCCACGATGAATCCGACCCATTGACCACCGCCAAGACCTCCCAAGAGATTGATTCTATTGGTGTCAACGTGTTCGATTTGCTTGTGTTTCTTTATATACAGAACTACAAGAGATTGCTACCCAAGGCGCACAAGGACTCTGCTTCTGTTGCTGATGTTTGGCCCTCCACCTCGGCTTTTGATGGATTTCTA
>CAVNYN010205911.1:15371-35255 GCA_963692815.1 Nyctanthes arbor-tristis | reverse complement strand
CATATGTTTCTCCATTTCTTTGTGTTTTATTAGTGCTTAGTTTTTTAAACTAATTTTTTTAGCATGTTATAAATATTTCTTACCGTTGTTGTTATTATATTTAAAATACATTAAATATTCTATTTCCTATTATAAATCTACCTTAGTGGAGGAAAAAAAAACGTGGGTTTCGCGCATCGTGCGAACGCTCACTAGTGTTTCATAAATAAGTGATGGGTGATGTCTAATTTTGAATGTTTCGTCTAGTGGTTACCACCTGCACTTGGCACTTAAACAACTCGATTAGTGCTCAATCAGTCATCATCCACTCGACATGTGACCATAACGGAGTACAACAGGGCGTGGCATATAGATACTAGAAAAATCACTCTGTCAGATAATTGTATCCTATCATTTTTTTTGAAAGGTTATCCCATCAATCTTATTTAAACCCCATTATCCATCAATAAACTCTCTCTATTTCAAAATTAAAATAATCAAATCAATTACATTCACATGTTGATGCAGTTTACATGTATAGTGGTCCAAAATTTGTTAGGGTGCTAAGCAAGTTTCAATCTAAAACTTTATTGGGGCTGGGTTAAACTTATATAGCAAAATTTTAACTATAAAAATCTTAAAAAATTAAAAAATGTAATATAATAGTTACGTGAATTAATGATGTGGTTATCCTTAACAATTAGTTCTTTTCTTCTTTATCAACTATGTATTATATTTCATAATAATTAAAATATGTATATTTACACTTTTGGTAACTGTTTTTTTAAATTCAGGGTCCTTTTTGTTAGTTCATGGTTAAGGGCCCTAAATGACCACTTAAAAAACCTATACTTAAGCATGGCTATGAATTCTTTAACATCACAACACTTACACTATGTTGAACTTTGTAGCACGGCAAAGGAAATTTAGAAACTTTTTGTTCGCAAAGGGAAGCAGTGGACATGCTGAAGCCCTTTAGGGATTTTATTTTATTTTAAACTAAAATTAAAATAAGAGAAAATGAGTGACAGATATTTATGTGCATGATACATGAGGGTCTAAAAAATATGTCGGTACAATAATTAGTTTTTTTTATTTTGAAATAAATATAAAACAATACTTTTGTCAAAAAATAAAACAATAATGGAGTTTAAGGTGTCAATGTTAACCCGTAGTCGTACACACTCATTTCGTCCAACAATGTACTGATTGAAAAATAATGTGAAGCGAGTTGAAACATAATTTTGTATTTTCATTAGAGTCGTGCCTGACATTTTAAAAGCCCTAAGCAATCGTTGTATTATGGACTTTTTCAAAATATATAATACTAAAATTACATATAATAAATGTCATATGTTTATTCATCTTCTGAACTAAACCCATTAAAAATTTTATACTGAAATTACATATTATTATAGAAATAAAACCATTAAAGAAATTATATATAATGAATACCAAATGTTTATTCATATGCTGGGGTCCTAAGTGGTTATTTGGAAGGCCTAACTTCGAACAATCTATTGCTTTCTGTTACTTTTTGAAAATAAAAATTCTTGAAAGATTCAAGACAACATTTAGAAAAGTATAACCCAAGTTGAACTTGATGTGAGATTAACAAAATGACAGTTTTGAAATTGTCTAAGACATCGATCAAACTCAAATAATTCAAGTCACGCTGAAAAAAATCAATGCATTATTTTAATTGTCTAAGAGATCGATCAAACTCAATTAAATCAAGTCACGCCGAAAAAATCAATGCATTATTTTAAAAATCTAACCTCAATTTCAACAATAAATAATGGTCTATTATAATTAGTTGAAATCCTAATTGTCGACCAATTTCCATCTCAACTTTGTTTTCATTTATTAATTAATTTCAATTTGTGATGTATTTCTACCACTAAAACTAGACACCAAGCGAAGTGGATTGTGCTTCTTCAGCGCCCACTCGCCCAGGATTGCTTATTTTTCTCTTTGCTTTTAATGCGCTGTAGAAATAGTATCCAACAAGCTATGTTTAGCAAGAATAGATTATTGTCTTGTTTATAGGAAATTTCAGGCACTAGAACGTAGGGACGATACAAAATTTTTTCTAGCCGCCAAGGGTTGAAGCCCTATCGGCCCGCCCTTACATCCATCCATGGACGGAAACAAGTGGTGATGTGGCGTGTCATCAGCACATCACCACCTCATCTCCAAATTATATTAGCCGTTATTTTTAAAACACATCATTCGTCTAGTACAACAAACACTAGACATCTTATACTTGGAATCTTTTTTCATGCATATGTTCATGTCGATATAGGCACTACTGTTTCACGGCTCAAAAACCATGCTGACGGTGTGTTATGCAATGCTGTCGAATAGGCTAATTATGATGAGTCATTGGCTGGTTTTAACTTTGAGTGAACAGTTGTCTTCTTTTCATCATGTTGGTGCTTTTTAGGATGTGTTTGACTCTCTTTATGAAAACGTATTATAATTTCACTTACTACTGATTTGATAACTGATTTAATAACTATTCATTTATAATTATAAATTTCAAACTTTTATTAAATCTGCACTACTCATTTCACATCATTATAATTTCTCATTATAATTCAATTTGAATAAATATATTCAAACCGCCATAAGTGTTGCAATTGGCAATTGGTGATAATTTGTAAGGATGCCTGGAAATTTATAAATAGGTAATAGGTTTCATATCATCATCATATTTTAAATTTATTTTTTATTATTATTAATATTTTTTTTGGGTACAAAGGGGATGGGGGAGGGGGTGGTGGGATTCGAACCCGGTAATCCCACTAAGGGGTTAGATCTTTGATTATGTGGGCTAAACCCTTGATCCCTATTTTAAAATTAATTAACAAGCTCTAAACATTTAAAAAATTTTAACAAATGATGAAATTTAGATTTTTCTAAAAGTTCTAAAGCTGTTTTTTTCGGATTTCTGCTTATACAATTCAATTTGATGCTTATCATTGCTAAAATAATGGCATCCGTAATCGTTCATCAATAAACAATAACAATATTTAATAGAATTCTCAATTCATTCCAGTCTTACCATATATCTTTTAATGTTCAAAATTATTCAAATTCATTTATAAAAGTCAATTTCCCAAATATTTTCCCAAATAATAATCCATGAAAACATCATTCCTCTAGCTATTTCTTTGTACTCATTTTTGCATTCAATGTTTGATTTGCATATCTCAAAATATATTTTGCTATTATGTGATTATTAGTTTTGTGTTATTATTACATAACATGCGCTTGAGCTACTCATACAAATATACAATCAAAATCAAACATATCATTAGCAACACTTTTTTTTTTTTTTAATCTCTAAAAGCTTGCATAAAGAAAATCATAATTGTAAATTTCCCTTTTTAGTAAAAGAATTGTTGTGGAGATCAATCAAATATCTTAAGAAACGTGTGACAAATTTACTTAATAATTGGCTGTTCGACCTCATTATTGACATTAATTTATAATGATAAATTATAATGAAGTAGAATGTGTGGTGTAGATTTAATTAAAAATTTGAAATTTGTGGTTATATATAAATAGTTATTAAGTCAATAGTTAAATCAGTAGTAAGTAAAATTATAAAGATAATTAATAGAGAGAATCAAACAAGTTCTAAGGCCTTGTTTGATCCTCTTTAAATTTTCTCTTTATAAATTCACTTACCATGATTTGACTGTTGATTTGACAACTATTCAACAATCACCATATATTTTAAACTTTAATTAAATTTCCCCACTAATTTTAACTCTTTATAAATTTACTTTATAAATTGAAAATTTAAATAGTTTCAAATAAACCCTAAATATACATGGATTTTTGTTGGAATATCCCGTTTGAAAATGAAGACCTTTACACGAGTCAAATGTCGAACTCGGTCCTGCTGGACGTAGAGAAACCAATCAGATCTCAACACGTAAAAAGCTCCCACTATGAGAGAATCTTCTCTTTCCGTGTAGAAGTTTATTCGCAGACAAAGTAACGTCGGAAATTTCTCTTCCTTGTGAAAACTTTCACGGTGCATCCCCAATTTATTGCCTATGTACCACATTGGTCTCTGCCTTTTGAAGAGGCAAGTTACTACCATAGCTCTTCAAAAAATTAAGGATAAATTTAATGAAAGGTTAATATTTGTAAAATATAGCAATATTGTCTTTATTCTTTTCATTTTTTTTGCCTCTAGGATATTTGAACTATTTAAAATTTTACATAAAAGATCAGTCTAACTATTTAGAATTTTTCACAATTTATAATACACTCCGGTAGGGATAAAAAAATTTTCAAACGAACACTATGCTCATTTTTCTTAAATTGAGCATTCCCTCGCAATCAAGTGGACCCACTGCATGTAGGGCTACCTCTGAGTGAGGGGTGCTCATTTTAAAGTGTAAATAAAGTGCTCAGCTGAAAAAATACTTATTAAACGTATTTCATTATATTTTTTCACTGAATTTGACACATACTATTAATCTTTCACTTAATAGTTGCATAAGGAGTCTCCATGACCAAAATTATTGATGTTTTGGGAATGTTGAATTATGATTCAATGGCTGGTAGTTAAAATTTGTAAATAAGGTGTTTGATTCTTATTTTTCTTACTACTGATTTTGCAACTATGTGATTTTTCTATCAAATCTATAAAATTTAGTACTCCCACTATCTTACCAATATGTTGGCATGATATTTTACCAATTGATTAATGTGTAAAAATAGAAGAAGTATAAATGGTAATAGGGGTAAGATGGTTATCTATATATATTATATATTAATTAATCCATTTAAGTTTCGGTATCTTTTGTACTACAAAGATTTTTGTGAACGAACTCAGAGAAGACTTAAACCTGTTACCATTGAATTTAACAACTAAACTTCAACCATTTTGCCCATTTATTTTGTTTCTTTGTCATTTTTACTAATAAATTTAAATACCAAATCTGAAATGTCAATTCTAAAATAAACTCTAAAGTCTAATCCATTATAACTTGTTAATTCACAATCTCTACTGTGTGTATTGATGAGTTTAATGTTGTTTGAATTTTTAGTGCATTTTACATGTTTTTTTTTTAAAATTTATTAGTTTTATTAGGTTTTTTTAAAATGAGGCGGGTAATAGCCATTTTTTCTATTATTGTATATATGTACGAATGATTATATGTAAGAATGTATATTATCTTTTAAACGATCTTAAACTTTACGATTACTAAGTCCATTGACTTATTGATTCAATTAATATACACTTGTATTTTTTATATTTTCTATAGAGATGTAAATTTTATAGATTTATGTTTAACTATTTAATAATATATTTTAATAAGTTTTTCTATATGTACAACACACCGATGGTTTAACTAGTGTTTAATTAGTCTATGTAATATATTAGCAAGATAAAATGGTAATATATTGACACTTGGTAGAAGATCATTTTATAGAATTTATTATAGTTTTATAACTACTCGTTTTAAAATTTTGTCAAATCTCTAAAATTTATTTTACCTCCTTATAATAAAAATACTGAGAATGAAACACGTGGATAAAATTAATAGTCTCTTGAGATGCATACCTACAAAATGATGTCTGAGTTGTCGACTAGCTGAATTACATGTAAAGTCATCGAAATTGAAATGCCTATCAAGCAATAATAAAACCTAATTTTTAAACACATTGTTTGATGAAACTTTAAATTATTATTTAAATGAGGCAAGTAATTTGTCTTAGCATATTTCATTTCATAAGTTTAGTTACCTATCTGAATTATAAATTGAGCTTTCTCGATCAAGGAATAAAGCCATGTGTTGGAATGAGTAAAAGACCATTTATTGATAATCAATTCTATTTTGTATATATGTTTTGATTGTAAAATTACTAAAATGTTGACAATAACTCAGTAAGTTAAGGACCAACGTGGGCAATTTGTTTCATCCCGCATCTGTTTCATTCTCCATTTTCCTTTTGGTTTAGCTTGAAACGGCAAATCACGAAACACAGCGGGAACGCGTTATGCACCGTACCAGCTCTGAGAGAGAAGAGAACTTGCCTTCACTCTTCTCCTTTCTCTCTCTAGGTCTTTGCTCTCTTTTCTTCTTTCTAAAATTGCAATTCTTCCTATAAATATCTTCACTTGCCTTCCTTCGGTTTTACGCTCTGTTTTGCTCTTTGAGATCTGTGCCTTCTGCTCTTCCACCGACGCTCGCTTTTGATCGTTTCGGTAAGTTTGATCTTCACTTTTTTCATATTTTTTAGAAGGTTTTATATGATTGCTTCCTATGTTCTCAGCTTTATTTCGTTTTGATTCACTCGGGATTACAGATTAGTACTGTTTTAGTATTTTTTGGCCTGTGCTGCTACAGTGCTATTTATGTCTCGAATCGTGCGGAATGATATTTCTCTCTGTTTTTGACGGTTACGTTGATATTTCTCTCTGTTTTTGACGGTTACGTTCATAGATCTTTCGTCACGAGTCTTTAGAATATGTTCTTTTGTAGTTTTTTCTTCAATTGCAATTATTCTTGTTCGTTTGATAAGTTTTACTATGGACGTTGAGAGAAACTGTACATTTTGGAGGTTCGTGCTTTTGCATGCCCGAGATTTTACTTCTCCATGGTTTCTTACTGCGTTTCGTCTGATTTCATAGTATTTTCTGTTCAGTTATGGACATTTTATTTTGTACTTTACTGAGTTTATAGTGCGATTCTGTTTATTTGAACATATACATACACATACACATATACACGGATATGATTTCTGTCTCTCTGATCTATGTGAGATCTATAAGATCGACTAATACATTCTGCTTCAGGAAAACGCAATTCACTTCTCATGCTTCCTTTATAACGAAGGCTAATTGTTTTCTGTTATTACTTTTTGTTATCTTGTTTTGCTCATTGGTAATTATACTATTACCCATTAAAACAGGAAGAGAATGGTTTTGTTTGCCTTCTCCATTTTACCGAAATATTTTGCATCTCAAAGTAGGATAACATATGCTAGCTTGTTTTACTCACAGCCTCAGTGTAGTGAATACTGTACATCTGCAGCTTGTAGCTGGTTCTTGGTTTCGTAGTCTGATGTGCTGTGCAGAACCATAATGCATGAGGTGAACTCCACCTTATTTTGGGAAAAGGCACAAGATTTTGAAAGAATCTTGCCTCATATCCTGTCATTGTCTAATTCAGAATGTCTTTTCTCTGTTGAGGAAAATTTAAGCCCAAAGTTCATGTTGGATTTAGATAGTATAATGGATACTTGATACTCATTCTTCATGCCTCGGACAATTTAAAGGTTTCATCCATTTCTTCTCTATTTCACTTTACTCCGTAAATACTTTATGCATAAAGCATCTAGAATCTCATGCTGGAGAAAGTCTTTTTGGTCTGACTGCGTGACTAAAGTTTTTTCTTCGTTTTGGCATGGGTTATTTTGTATACAGAACATTTTTGTTAGTAATTGTAATGTGATTTTGACAATGCTGTCAGTGGCTCACTTTGATAAATGTCCTGATTTGCAGCTTGCTGTTATGGCTCCACATCTTGATGCATCAAACCAATCTGATTCTAAGAAGTTCTCGCACCCTCCCCTTAATGAAAGGATTCTTTCTTCCATGTCAAGGAGAACAGTTGCAGCCCATCCTTGGCATGATCTTGAGATAGGTATGTGACTGTTGTCTGATAGTCTTACCTTAAAGCTCAAATAGCACTCTTGAGTTTAACACTATCCTCATATTATTTAATGTGTAGGTCCTGGAGCACCAACAGTTTTCAACTGCGTAAGCATATTGAAATTTCATTATATTTCAATGATTTTCTCACTTTTGGTGTAACAGTGGGAGGAATTCTGTTATACAATTATTTATAAATCTAAACAAGTTGCTGTTTTTTGATTGTACACTCTTAAATCGGGTTAAATGTTGTATATTGTCTTATGGCAATGGTGAGATTGATCTTGATATTGTTGTAGATGTGACTTCATTATTTTATTCATATATTCTGAAGAAAACTTGGTTAATTGATGCAGATTGTTGAGATAAGTAAGGGAAGTAAGGTGAAATATGAACTTGATAAGGAATCTGGTTTAATCAAGGTACGAGGCTTGTTAACTTTTACCTGATGATATGCCAGAGAGTCAGTTAATTTTAAAATTCTTAAACGTGTTTGCACTCTGCCTACACAGGTTGATCGAGTTCTTTACTCATCGGTTGTGTACCCACACAACTATGGCTTCATCCCTCGTACCCTTTGTGAGGATGGTGACCCAATGGATGTATTGGTCATCATGCAGGTGTGCACTTCCATCTGGTGTTTTCTCCCTAGGGTCCAAAGCATTAATTGATTATGGAAGTATAAATAACATTAGGCCAACCATTGGCTTTAAGGCAGTAAATTTATGTGATCTGGTAAGGCACATGTGGAAAGTTATATTCCATGATATAAATTTTTATCCCCTCTTTAATTGATATCTTTAAAATGCATCAGAATGAGATCGGAAGAGCAATTGATTCTCTTCCTATGTGCTCTGTCAGTCAGTCACTTGGGCAGCATGAAATGTGATCATTAATATTTGAGGGTCACTGTAAAATTTGCCCCTTCTTACTGTTTTAGTTATTGAGACTCAAACTTGTAGCTAACCAATGTAGAAGTTCCTTTTGCATCCCACGTAATTGTTATGTATTTTCTGGTTTAACAAGTGACTGATACAAATTTATATCCTCAAATTTCCTTTTAACTTAGAAAATTCTAGCTGTTTACTTGAGGGGGTGATGCAGATGTTCATCTTTTCTTTTCGGTATAACCATTGGTTTCTGTGCATATTGTGTTTATGTCCAACTTAAACACTTATCAGATGGATTTAGTTATTGACTACTGGTCTTCATTCATCTTCCGAGAGTAGTAGTAGATTGTCATCGCAACTTTGAATTATCAGACTTTTGATTTACACATTGTGATCTCACCTTCTGGCACATGATTATTATACGTTTTAATCCATTACATACTGATCTCTATATACACAATCAGGAACCAGTTCTTCCTGGGTGCTTTCTTAGGGCTAAAGCAATAGGCCTAATGCCCATGATAGATCAGGTACACGCATAACTTACTCTGATCCTTTTTGAGATTTCATACTGTACTGCATGACATTGGGGAAGTTTTTTGTGTTGGTTATTTTGATCTCAAGCATGCAAGTCTAGATAGTGTTTGCTGTTTCCATTTTGAGTATATCAAAATGTTTTGAACATCAGGGAGAGAAAGATGACAAGATAATTGCTGTCTGTGCTGATGATCCTGAGTATCGTCACTACACCGACATTACAGAGCTACCACCGCATCGTCTTGCTGAAATCCGTCGCTTCTTTGAAGATTGTATCCTTAGTGAAAAATAATCAGCTTAAAAGATTGTTACATTTATTTTTCACCACAGTGCTCTGGCTAATGGCTGCATTTTGAATAAAATTTCACTTGCAATATTGCTAGTATTTTCTTAACAATCAATCAGACAAGAAAAATGAGAATAAGGATGTTGCAGTTGATGAGTTTCTGCCAGCCACGAAGGCCTATGAAGCAATCCAGCATTCAATGTATGTTATTATTTCTCTCTTATGAACAAATTCTTATGCAATGTTAGTATAATGAAATTGGCGGTGTTTTGGCTGCTAAGCTAATGTAACATTTTTCACGTAGACAGGAGGGATTTTCCCCACTAATGTTCTCATTCTGATATGAAGTACATCAATTATACACGTCTCATTTTCTGCCATGTTTTCTCCTGTGTAGGGATCTGTATGCAAGCTACATAGTTGAGAGCTTGAGGCGGTAGTTTGTTGTGTGCTCTTGCTAGGAATGGTGGTGGACTCTAGGAATCGTTACTGTTTGAATTTTTGTATGGAAAAGAAATTTCACATTAATGCCTGCTATAGTGGTCTTATGATGATGATGATAAAAATTGAAACCAAATATATTACATTTGACGATATGATGGATTGCCAATGTGAGTGGTTTTTTAAGTTTTAACGTAGAGATATTGAACTATAACCAGGCAGAAGTTTCATGTAAAAAGTGCTTTGGTTATTGATGATCAGTTTTAATATTTTTGTTTGTAGTTCTTACATTATACATATATGTAGGTGGTTTTGTATCCTTATAATAATTGATATATAACATGATCTCTTTTTTCAACACATTGTATCATTTTTGAATTAATGGTCATCATGCTTCACGTGTTCATTTTGGTCGTTGTGAAGTTCTGGAAAATTAGGGTAGATGTTTACGAAGAGCTGTGAAGATCTTGTTATTATACTATAAATTTAAAGTACTTTATTTGACAAAGATGACGACTCGGCAAAATGTGTTATTGGGCAGTGTTTGTTGTAGAAAGATGTTCTATTCAACAGTGGACGAAACGCGATCAAGTTGAACCTGGTAAATGGATATTTCAGTCTCCATAACTTGAGAATCAAGTTTGATTCTCATTATGAGA
Organism: Nyctanthes arbor-tristis; assembly: GCA_963692815.1. Lineage (NCBI taxonomy): Eukaryota > Viridiplantae > Streptophyta > Magnoliopsida > Lamiales > Oleaceae > Nyctanthes > Nyctanthes arbor-tristis. The sequence goes on along the minus strand of CAVNYN010205911.1, from coordinate 24,779 downwards.
GTCAAATTATAATGGGAAATTAAAATGAGTTGAAATGAGTGGTGGATTTAATTGAAGTTTGAAATGTGTGGTAATAATTGAGTGGTTGGGTGAAATTAAATGAGAAAAGATGATGAATATCAAACAAGATGACGTGGATAAAAGAATTTTGAGGAAGACCAAGGCTGATTGAGGGCAGCACCCTTACGGCCTTACCATCTTGGATTGGAATACACTCGAAGGCTTCTCTTTAAAGTTTCTTCAATTATACAAAAATAGAACTGTGAGGAAGAAAGAAAATCTTACTTGTACACAGATTGTGTACATAAAATATTTTATACAATTCACCACCACCATTGAATTATTATGATTTGATTTTCAGTGGTGTAATATATAAAGGTAAAATGACGTCAAACGTAGTTGTGTGAAAAATTGTATAATTGTAGCGAGGGAGAATGACCCCTCCTTATTTTTTCTTTTTTATTTTTATTTAAGATGATAATCATTTTGGTTTATAATTAGAAATAATTTTGTAGTTCGAACAAGTGTTACAGTGATTAAATGCTTACATTTTTTGAGATAGAAGTTTTGATTTGAACCACAACTATCCCTCCCCTCTACTATCTCTCTTTGTATAAAAAAGAAAAAGAAATAAGGTTTTTTTTTACATCTAGCATTCCGAACCTTTCACGTTTTTACAGATTACGTACTCAGCATTTATTTTTTCTTCTGTACATCTCCAACTTTTAAAGAAATCTCCAATTTTGTCCTTTATACGGAAACTATCAAATTCACACATTAAGATCATGGGCATTTTTGATAACATACAAATAATTAATATTTTAATTAAAAAATAAAAAAAAAAGAAAAAGGTGGAGAGCCCCCTTCTGCCATTTCTGGCATCCAACCCTTTGGCTGCCGGAAATGGCAGCTGTGCTTGTTGCCGAAATGGCAACATACATGGGGGAGACTCACCCTTAGTTGTCGAAAATGACAGTTGTGCTTGCTGTCGAAATGTCAACAAGCATAGGAGGGAGACTCCCCTCTTTGCTGCCTTTTCCTATAGCCGCGGCCTGAAAACACAGCAAAAAAGGGAGGGGATGTGCAGTAGGGGGAGGGGGGTTCCTCCCATTTGTTGGCAGCAATGGGCGAGACGCCTCCTTTGCGGCAACAAGCACCTCCCATTTTATGTCGTTTTTGGCAACGCCTTGGCTTCCCTTTTTACTATCATTTCTGATAGTGTTCGTTGCAGGAAATAGTAGAAAAAGGGAGGAGTCTCCCCCCTGTACTTGCTGCCATTTCCTGCAGCAAGCAAGATTGCTATTTCCGTCAGCCTTTTGGCTGTTGAAAATGTTGAGTTTAATGGGTGAACATGATGGTTTCTGTCGTCAGAAATGAAATTAGAGATTTCTTTAAAAGTTGAGGACTTATAGAAGGAAAAATAAAATTTGGGGACGTAATTCATAAAAATGTGAAAGATTGAGAACGCTAAGGGTAAAAAAACCCAAGAAATAATTATTACCTCCGTCCTACAAAGATAGTTCAGTATTCCTTTTTCAACCGTCTAGTTATCATATTGAACATGTATTTAATGTTTCATTTTTATATGTGCCCATAATTAATTATTATCATTCAATTATTTATACATTAAAAGTCTTTCAAATAATTAATGAGATATAAGAGTATATGTGGAAAACTAAAGTAAAATTTAATGTTTTAATTATATTAATTATTATTTCTTAATCTATTTAAAATTATCTAACAGACTATTTTTGTGGAACGGAGGTAGTATGATATTGTTCCCTTCAAAATATAATAATTATTATTGTCTATTGTTGGAAGGCAAAGTAAATGCTCCAACAAAAACAGTTGATTCGATAGAAGTTAAAAAAAAAAAAAAAAAGAAATTCAGATTCCCTGAAATATATCTCTTCAAATTGGTCCGGTAATTCTTCACTCTCGTCATTCCTCAACCCAGAAAAACCCTCTCAATCTCCTTCAATCAAATCCCACCCACGGCCATGGGCAGCTCTTTCAACTCGACCGCCACTCCAAACTTCGATAATCTCCTCCTCCAGTCCCTTATGGGCCGCCTCCAAATCCGTCCCCCAACTCTCCGCTCCCCTTTAACCCAACCACCGCCATTTCTCACTTCTGAATCTCTCGAAGACCTCTTGTTCTCAGATACCCTGCTCAATCTTTCCGACTCCGACTCCGACTCCGATTCCGAAAACGAGTCCTCCAAGACCCAGCTGGCAAAGGAGGAGTCCAGGCTCGAAAAGGAGATTGTCCGCACTATTCTCAGCGGGGAGATTGAAAAATTGAAGCCTAATTCGGGTCAAGCTGTGGCGATTGGGGAGCATCATATTTGTGTTGGATTTCATGAGGAGTCCGGGTCGGAGTACCGGGTCTGGGAGTGGCATGGGCATATTATGCTGTTTGACGAAGAGAATGGGTATTCGCCGGAGTATATTTATGGTAATTATTTTGAGAGAGTGAATGGGCCGAGAAGGCGTGTAGAGAAGAAGAAGGTAAGTGGCGACAATGAGACTGATGAGGAGGAGGACAGAAAGAAGACGGCAAAAGAGGAAGAGAAGCTGGGGAATGTGGGATTGAAGGAGCTGATTGAGTCGTCAGAACTAGGTGCCAGCCGGATTCTCCATCGGAATTTGAATGCTAATTCTGCATCTCCTGGTTTGTGTTTAAAACCTTCCCATTTACCTTCTCATTACTAGTTAGAATTTCCGTCACATTATGTCATTCTGGTGTTCTTTTTGTGGTTAACCTCCATTTGAGTTTTATTCCTGTACCATTTCAAGCTCTAATGCTATTATACTGACTTCCTTATATGATGAACTGATTTACTATTAACATATTAATTTTCATGCCCTACTGGTCAAACTTGTTTTTGGTTGGATCAACCACAAACGGTATATTTGACCAACTTAATTTATAAATTTTAGATAGATGGAAATGATTGGTGGTTAGACGATTGTCCTGAGGAATGTGTGGATGTGTGTGGATGTGATGGGAAGGCATTGGTTATGGTGAGGTAACCCAAGTGGAAATGAACATGTAAGAAGTGAGATGGTAAGGCTATATTGATTATCCTAGTCAGCAACTATGTAGTTCTTGTTTGCACTTCGTCTCAGAAGACAGGAAGTTTATGTAGATATGTAGATGGTAGCTTTAACGGAGAATGTTGTCTTTTAATCATCTTTTGTGCTTTCTTGCAAGACATTCCACAGAGGAGATATGTTCTAGATGTACCTGAAAAAAGTTAGTAGTCAAACCTTGCTTCCATCGGCATAATATATTCAAGCTAAAGAACCAGCTGGTGCTATGATGTTGATTGTGCTCATAATAAGGCCACGGACAGATAGTGTTGCTAACTTTAGTTGGAATATAAGAGCGTATCTTTCCTTGGTCATACTTAGCACGTTATTTTATAAAAGGATGAGACCTAGTTTATGACATTTTAAGTTTAATAGTATATATCATAAAAGGGAAAACTAAGATAAGGATGAGAGCTATTATATTACCTGGACATTCTTGACTAGAGCAAATATCTGACTAGAAAAGTACAGGATAAGGCTAATTGACTGATTTCATATGCAAAAACATCAATAGCAGTTTTGTTTATGTGTGCTTTTTTACAATAGCATTTTCTTACAAAAGTATGAGACCTAATTTATGACATTTTCAATAGTTCATATCTCATAATGGGAGAGGTCTTCCTCCAAAGGTCGCACACAAAAAAAAAAATAAATAAATAAAAATAAAGTGGACCTATTTTCTTTTTTCCTTTAATCACTTTTCTCTCATTTACGCCACTTTATCCTCACTTTTCTTTCCCAAGGTCCAAAGCCACACCTTCATCTCCACCTTCTCCACTACTATTTTATCATTATTTTTGAATTTCTATCTCTCTCTCCTCTTTTTCACTTTTCCTTCTTTTTTTTTTTCCTACACCTCTTTCTACCCACTCATTCAATTTAAATAATTATCTCCTCACAATCTTTCTCCTCTATCATCTCCACCTCCACCTCCACCTCCACCCTTGCAATTGGAGATGCTCTAAGAGGGAAGTCTAAGATAAGAGCTAATATATTACTTGGAGATTATTGACTAGAGCAAATATCTGACTCCGATCTGTACAGGATAAGGCTAATTGACTGATTTCATACGCAAAAACATCAATAGCAGTTTTGTTTATGTATGCTTTCTTACAATAGCATTTTCTTACCAAAGTATGAGACCTAGTTTATGACATTTAAGTTTCATAGTTTATATCTTATAAGAGGGAAGTCTAAGATAAGGATAAAAGCTAGTATGTTACTTGGACATTCTTGACTAGAGCAAATATCTGACTAGAAAACTACAGGATAGGCTAATTGACTGACTTCATATGCAAAAACATCAATAACAGTTTTTTATGGTACTTATTCTGAAATTTGGTGGATGCTTGCCATCTGATGGAGGAAGTCAACATATTTAGACTAGAAGACGGCGATTCAATGTGTTTGTTTGATCTGTCCAACATTATCTAAACTTATGTCCTTCAAAGGTAGAACTAGATTGTTTAAACTATTGATTCTCTGTATGTAATGTACAACACATCAAACTTGCAATGACTTGAGGCTGAAATTTGCTTCTTACATCATATTAATTAAATCTCAGGTTTTAGCTGAGAGTCTACCCAAATCAGCAGAAAGACCATTTCCGCTGTACGTAGACGGTGGAGTGAAATGTGGGTTAAACTTGTTACGACTTGATTGTGGATATCAACTTCGAGGTTATCTTTGTAGAGCCTTCTAACGAGTCCTGAAGGCTACAAATGACACCCTTTTTGAACTACCTTTTTCCTTGTCTTTTTGATAAGTTTATGAGTAATATATGGAAGTTTTGAATATTGTAAGTCTTAAGAGTATTGATGGCCGTTTGTTCTTGCTAATTTGGCTGTTTTGCTGGGTCTAGTTGAATCACTTACTTTTGTGATTAATGGAATTGAATTATAAATGAATCACTTCGATTTGGTGTGTCGAGTTGAATCACTTTACTTTGTAATTCTAAAAACGAAACAGTGTGTTGGTTTGAAAGATGAAATGGGAGATAAGTTTGACTAATGGGTTATTTTAACAATACACTTTCTTTAATCGAAGTGAAAATTTATTCTGTTCTATTTTGTTTTTTTTTTACTTCATTGTTTCAGTTTTTTATTTTTATTTACAAGTTAATTTTTCTAGAATTTATATGATATTTTTAAAAAAATTATGTTACTTTTGTATTTTGTAGTATGATATTTTTAAGTGTTACTCCAGTTCTAATTATGTTTGTTTATTTTCCTGTAAAAAAAAAAAATAAAGTTATTTTGCAATATATCTTTATTTAATGAAACTAATAGTAAGGCTAAATTGTAGCAAAGGTCTTTAACTTTTGTATTCATCTGCACTTCTGTTCCCACTATTTGAATCTGGACCAATAGGCCCTTCTTTTTTGAAAAATTGGCGGAGTTAATTCAAATGCATATAATCATTAATATATAAATGTGTGTGTGTGTCTCTCTCTCTCTCTCTCTCTCTCTATATATATATATATATATGAGAATATAGAGTTATATATATAATCATTAAAATGTGAGGGTATATTTGGCAACCATTTAAATGAAATCTTTTTTATAATTGAGATTAAATTTAAGACTCAAATTACATGAGAAAATAGAAAATTGACATGTGTGCATAGAAAATGACATATGTATAATGATAAATTTTTAAATTAAGTTTCACATGATTGTTTGTTATTATACATACACGTTAGTTTACTCTTATTTGATGTGAATCTCAATTTTAATTTTAATTATATTAAGATTTCATTTAAATGATTGCTAATTAGACCCTAGTATTTTGGAGATTAAATATATACATTTGGATGAACAAAGCTAATTTGTCAAAGGTTGGGTTATGTTGGTCTAGATCTAAAGGTTGCAGATGAAAGTAAGAATAGATACAAAGGTTGACGACTGTTGTTGCGAATTACCCAAATTAGTAATTACTAATTATGTTAACAATATTATTTTGGTTAAAAAAAATAACTCCTAAAATTAGAAATACTATTTATTTGAGACAATGCAAAATGGAAACATAATAAAAAAAGTAATTGGGAGATATGGAATATGTTAAGATCAAATTATTGCATCATCATAGTAAGAAATTAATTCTTTGAGGGTTTATTTCATGAAAAGTAACTTTTTAAAGGATGCTTCAACTTCTTGTTAATTAAAAGTTCAAACCAAGCCCAGGGCTGGAAATAGAGTGGGAGCCCAGTGAACCCCTTGCATTCAGGGGGGGGGGGTTTCCATATGCGAGGCTGTGGCCCCCCATTTTTTTCCCCTCAAATTCAAATAAAAATTGTTATTAAAACAAAAAAAAAAATCCTTAAAATTCAATTTTCAACAATAAAAAGAACATCACATTTTAATTTTAACCTTTGGTGTTAGATTGAAGCTCGCAGTTTTTAATACTCCCACAAAGTATGAATTTGAAATTTAATTTCAATTAATAAGATATATGAATTTAAAATTTAATTTCAATTAATAAGATTTCAGGATCATCAAACGAACTCTATGTGATAAAACTCATCTATTTTGGATGCATGGGGCTGATTTTCAAAGATTGGGTTCTCTGGTCTCAATTTGAAAGTTGGAGAAAAAAAAACGTAAATGTATGGAAAGGTTGTATACCTTTGTTGCAATTTACCCTTTTGTTCATTATTCATTCTCCGAAGAAAAATCACTTTTAAGTGAAATTTTTTAGCCAAACGTACGCTCTTTCCAGTTTCCGTTTTCTGTCCGAGATTTCGACGAGTCTCCCGCTCATAGGGTTCGTCGCACCGCTCTGCAGTACAGCGTTTTCTGTTTTGAGGAAAAAAATTCGGAAACAATTGGAAAACTGTGAATTGAAGAGCATCGAACAATGCATTCGGTGCCTTCAAACGATGTCCTAATGCGTCGCCCGTACGTGACCTCCTGTGGCGCTTGGTCTTCTCATCGCCTGAAACATCTTGAGAAAAGTGATCGGCGTGGTAATCTTAGTAGTTGACATTAGCTTATAGTTTTAATTACCTCTCTGAGTTTCTTTGGGTTATCCGGGGTTTTTTTCTGCTATTTGCGTATTCTAATTTTCCGATTTCCTATCGGATAAGATAATACTACTGGTTAATTTGGTGTTGAGATACTGCAATTTGCCAATTGGATCGGGTTTAAAGGTTTTTACTTCGGCTTTGGAAGGAGGATTTACACTTGGATCAAGATAAGGTACTTTCTTGAAGAACTTGTTTCATTATGATTTGATTTATGCCAATGAACGTGTTTATACATTGGTATCACGACATATACGTTGTATTTCCAGATATAGGCAGGTGATAATTTCTTTTTCTTTCTTTCAACTTTTTCTTTATCTTCTGCTTCTGGTAAAATTGTCAATCTACTCTGTGATATTTATGGAGTCCATATTAGTTTTAGATGCTTGTTCGCTTCAGGATGGCGGCTTAAATTTTTAACAATATTGGCGCCATGAGCATTATTGCTTTATGCTTAGAAACTACGTGACATGACACAATATGTATGTGAACATATAGTAGTTGATCGGTGAGGTGATATATGACACAATATGTATGTGAACATATAGTAGTTGATCGGTGAGGTGATATATGACACAATATGTATGTGAACATATTCTAGTTGATCTGTGAGGTGATATGCAGAGTTATGGAGCATATTAAGTTGCTATTGGTATATAACTTTATAGAACCATATAAAATAGTTGTTGAAGGATATTATGACTGACCGTAAGGAAGTTTTTCTTGCCTACGGCCCAAAAATGAGTGGATGTCATGTATGTCACAAATATATCTGTCGTGTATGTCACACTTGAAAATGTATGCCAGTGTTTTAGTAATGGTCTTAGCTGAGAGTTTTTGTTGCATGGATTTGTGACTATTTTTAAGTCATAGAACTGGGTTCTTGTGCTTATAAATAAATTCGTCCTATATAATGTCAAGTCGGTAATGATAGTATGCCTGAGGTCAGTTGAGTGATTTTATGTTTCTGTTTCCTGTGCAAAACTTGTTCACTGGTTTGATCTTTTTTATTTTTGGAGTGACGTGTTTTTCATACTTGTAGGTGCTTGCTTCAGCTTGTGCTCCTGCAGAGATTTTCTACTCATCTCTTTCCTGTAAATGGATGTTTGTGTTCTTCATAATACACCAAGTCCTCAGGATATAACCATCCTTGGTGAGCCATCAACTGATTCACATGATTGTGCGCATTCCTGTTCTAATGATCTTTCCATGAACAATCTGAAAAACTGTTTGAATGAGTTTCTAAACATTGACAACGTGGGAATTTCAAGTTGTGGCTTCACTCCAACAACTGAGAAGATTGTTATTGGAAATGTGTTGAGGATAAATGGGTACAAAGATCAAGATGTAAGGGGGTCAAAGGATCGACTTCCTGAGAATTGCCTTAGCAAGCGTGCAATATTTCCACCTCTCACTGAGCATGAATCCTTCATTTCAGAATTAGTTGATGGGAAGGAAAAGCACGGGGATGATATAACTGCCAAAGTCTCTTTTCCATATTGCTATGCTAAATCTGTTAGTGGGTCTAATTCATGTTCAATAGATTTGCCTGTAAGTTTACTTAGACTTCTTGATAGCTAGCTTTTGCCATTTTCTTGCCCCTACGGATGTGCTATGTTTCTCGTGTCAAGTGGGTTAGATGCTGTTTTTGGTCCAAGGCAGTTAGATTGGGAACAGGATTGCACTATACTGCTATGGTCACAATAAATTCCCGGAAAGTAGGAATTATTTTTATGCAAAATATTCTATTTTTGCAAGGTATGTGTCCATTGTCAGCTTATGCATGTGATTTTCTAATTTGTTCATTCCGTGTTATATTATTATTATAGATATGTTTCCCTTGTCCAAAGCATGTTATCTTCTTGCTGATCTGTTTGCACTTTTATCAGAAAAATAATATTCAGGGATGCAGAAGAGTAAACCTCTTGCACTATCCTTTGTGAACTTTTGGAAGCTCCAACATTTCTGAACCAAGTTACTATACCCCTCCCTTCTGTCTCTCTCTTTGGGCATCAGCAATGGCTACTGATGTGAGCTGGGAATAAAAATTTAGTGAAGCTGCATCAAATTCCAAATATATTATGTTTTTGTTTAGATTTAGTGAAGTAGCGGTGCTTACCAAATAATTATATTATGGGCATGTCATAGGTTCTAATATGTTTCTTACATAAGATCATTGAGGTGTTGGCAATATATAACATTACACTAGTGTGTTTGATACGAAAAGATGGAGAAGAAAATATTTTTCAACTGACATGGAAAACAAAAACCCCAGGGGGGGGGGGGGGCGGG